>BQNB010008030.1:25000-88820 GCA_026074375.1 Tanacetum coccineum | reverse complement strand
GTGGTGTGTTGTTATGGTTGATTGTGTCTTATGAGTCTCGATTCTTGATTGTGGTGTTTGTTTGTTGTTCTTGTTTTGATTATAATATTCTCAAATTCGGTCATATGCCCAAATTCGGTCACATGCCCACCTGATGCGCGATAAGGTCAAAATTTTTTTTCGGGAAATTAGGTTTTCAATGGACAAAACGCAGTCTTCTTGAGACAAAACGCAATGATTTGTTAAGATTTGGGCAGCATAACGTTTAGATTTGCTATATAAATGGTCTTCAATGAGGCAAAACGCAGTGGCAAAACGCAGTCTTCAATAAGCAAAACGCAATGACCAAAACGCAATCTTCAATAAGCAAAACGCAATGACCAAAACGCAACCCGCAAGCAAAACGCAATGAAGAACACCCCTTCAGTGAGTCAAAACGCAGCCAAGAAAAAAATCATCAACCATTCTTGAAAGCCACGAAATGATGTTAAAACCACCTAGTAATGATGCAAGGGATAGATCTAAGCCCGAAAGTACAAATCTTTAACACTTTTAACCACAAACAAAGATCAAATCTTGATTTTCTTGGTATATTTTTCGAACCAAAAAAAATAAACAACCCAACCCACGAATTTGAGCTTATTTAACCACAATAATCAGTAGATAAACAACACGGATTCCCCCTATGCTCTGGTGCCAATTGTTAACAATAGATTCACCCTTAGAACACAAGATCCGGAGGCATGGTAAAGTGAAAGAGAAATTGAGCCATGTTTATTAGAGAGAAAAGATGAGATATGGGAAGATGTGTGTGTTAGAGAGAGAACACACACACTTACACTTTTACAAAAGTGAGCTTCACCCCTCCATGGAAGTATGGAGGGGGTATTTATAGTCCTAGTGACACACAACTATTAACTAGTCATTAGTATCCCTACTGTCAGCATATAAATGAACTAATGTAATTCCGTGTTTGTCACCATATTTTAAGGCTAAACAAAAGGTTTTAAAAAAAAAAGATACAAAATGAGGTTAGTAATCATAATAAAACCCGTGGGCTATAAAAGTTTTACTGCATCTTGCCAGGCTCGCACAACCGATAGTTGCAAGTCTTCTAAATAAGGCACAAATATAATTAAACCGAGACTGATGAAAAGTTTGATGCAGTCTGCCAGCTCACTACCTGAAGTGCAGTATCCCCCTAAAAAAAGACAAAACCCCGAGGGATTTCCTTAGTTTAAAGGATGTGTAATTATATTAAGTGTAGTAAACGTGAATTAACAAATATAGGGAAAATCTCTCTTTCTTAAATTTAAATATGCTTTTGAACTAAGACTATTTCGTTTTAAATTGTGATTATATTATATACGGAAAATCCAAGTGTTGAAACCGAAGGTCTGTAGAGTCCCGAACTAGATGTCTCTGTTGGTTGTCAAAAGCCTGGTCATTTAGCCTCAAGGTTGGGAATGTGCCGAGATGAAAGCGCTTCATTGATGACTCCCTATCAAACTCATTACTTTTGGGTGGAACGTGGAAGCATAAAAATTTTGCAAAACGGTTAAATCCATGGTTGAAATTCGAAATAAAGCACATCACCTTAAGATATTAATAATGTCCAGGGAGCAAAAAGTTTCACAAGGTGTCAAGTATGATAGTAGGTTAGCAATCTAACTTATATTTAACTAGTGATTTTGTTTTTGAGCTGGTTTTTGGACAGAGAAAAGTCGGGGACGATGAATTTATCCTTTTTGGGCATTTTAGAATTGAAATGCATCTTATTCCGTGACCCCTAAAGTTATGAAAATAACGAAAGTCCAAACATTCTAGTTAGTTGCTAAAAAGAAAAGTATAAAAAATAAGAAAAAGGAAAAATACAAAAATATGTGTCGGAATAAGTGTGAATATTTAAAAATGGTCAAAACGGGGCTTTTCAAAACTTATGAGTCTTTTATTCCCTTTGATGAACACTTAGCTACTTTTCGAGGCAATTAGTTGAGGGGGATTGAGATTCTTGTTTTCTAAAGTGTTTACTTATAGCATTGCGTGAGGACACGACAATATCTTAGTATGGGGGATTTTGGTATGTGTTTAAATACACATACTTTTTACCTAATAAAATGACCCCAAATGACCAAAAACGGACATAAAATGCCAAATATATGCTTGTTTTGTGTTATTTACAGTGCAGGTATCGGATATTAACATAAGGACAAAAACAAAGCCAAAAATGACAAAACTGAGCACGGGATTGGAAAGAGCGTGAAAAAGTCAAAGTCAAAGACGAAGCCAGAAATAAAGAAATCTTATTGGCCACCCTACCGCAGATTACAAGGCCAAGTCACCCATTAAAGACATATCGTAAACAGTCTTATATAAAATAAATAAGCCCTAAACCCTTTTAAATCATAATCGGCCCAACCATAAGGCCCAAACCGATTTATCCATTTCACCCTTAACTCTTTTGCATCGTTAGTCCTTGAGGACTAACCTTGCTAGTCCTTAAAACTAACTCTGTTAACCCTTTTAACCTTTTACCCCTTTTTCCTTTTACACAATTAGTCCTTAGGGACTAACAAAGTTAGCCCCTACAATACTTAAACCTTTTCACCCATAGTCCCTTTTCCCCTGTCCCGTTACCTTATGTTATAACAAAACCCATACCCTTTTCCCAGCCATTTCACATGCATTGTCCTCATCACTCTGTCACCCCCACCCCTGACCCCCATGACAAAACATCACAATCCATCAAACCCCACCCCATATAACACCAAATGCCATGTTGGCAATCCTAAATCGCCCCATTCGTTCAAGGTTGAAGACAAAAAATTGAAGGATTGAGATCATTTGACTTGGAGAACACACAAATTGGATGGTTATGATTGATGGTTGTTCATAGTCCTCGACACAGAACAAAACTCAACAAGCATCAACTGCTAGCATAGAATTCGCTATAAATAGACCAGCTTATTTCAGTTTTGAGTAGTAATTTAAGAGTAAGTATAGTTGTATTAATTATTTGTATGTTTTATGTCCATTTTAAATTCTGTTATTGTGAGGGGGGGGGGGGGGGGGGGGGGGGGGGGGGAGGGTGTGTGTGGGAGGGGGGGGGGGGGGGGGTGGTTTGAGGGGGGGGGGGGGGGGGGGGGGGGGGGGGGGTTTTTTTTGTTGACGTTCGTTTTAGTCCCTTGTAAAAGTTTTAAGTATTAATGAAATTTCAAGTTTTATGCAAAATTTTTTGTTTTTAGTACTAAGTTTAAAGTATGCTTTAAAATTTATTAAGCTCTCATAAGCTCTTTTATTTTGTTTAAGCTGTTTTACTAAAGAAAATTTAAACTGTTAAGAAAAGTTCACCAAAAAGTAACTTATACCTAAGCTTAATTTGGAAGATAAGCCAGATTGAGATGGGCTTATTGGACCCTACTAGCTTGTTTACAACAAGCTAGAGCTTGTAGAAAAGCTCTTTTGAGCATAAATTTATTCCGTGATTAAGCAAAGGATTAGGTACTCCCATTTATACCATTGTAGCTTATTTTAACTGTTGCATAGCTTAATCTTCTTATATCATTGCTATTTGTGCTTATTTATGCTTATTTATTGTTGATAAATGCGTATTTATGCCTTTCCTTGAAGTTTTAAATCTTATTTGTTCCTGGTTTTGATTAATACAGCAAGTTCCTTATTTGCTTATTATATAAGTGCTTATGCCTGTTTCTTTTCTTCTTATTTATTAATATTCATATTTGTCTTTAAAATTCTTAGGTTAATCATTCAAACTATCTTTAAAATAGATTTGGGAATGTTAAAAGGAGTGTTTGTTTAAGGTTCAAAAAAGGTCAAAAGATGTAAAGACGTTTTGGGTCATTAACTTTAATTTGTCTACTCTTTTAATGTTTTTTATAATCAATTTTTATAAGTTTTTCAAGTCTAAAATTGAGTTTTAAGATTGTCTACAAGTGGACTAAAACTGTGGCTTTACATCTTTCAAGCTGTTTTAATTGATTGTTGCTAAAAAGTTGTTTTAAAGGTCTTGTTTAAACTTCCCATTTTGTTTTCAGAATGCAGTAAGATAAAGTTATTTTTAGTGTGGCATGGTCATAGTGTTTAAGTTAAATTCTGTCAAGGGACTTTTAAGTCTATTTCTATGTTAAAAGTCAATTTGGTTAAATAGCAATTTTAGATTGTTAAAGTAGGTTTTAGCTTTTGAAATTTCTAGCATAAGTAGTTTATAGTATAGATTTTATCTGTTTGAGCTTATTTTAAGTTTTAATCAGCATTTACTAGCTTGAAATCAAGGCTGTAAAAGCCATTTTGTACTTTTAAAATCTTTGAAAAAAACCAAAATCATAGTGTACTCAGCTTTTTCATAAGCCTTTTCCATGGCTTATCTGAATTTCAAACTCCTTTTTGTATGCTAAATTTTGTAGCTTATAGGATAAGCTTTCTCTGCATATAAGTCAAAAAGGCCCCAAATCCATAAGGATTCAATTTCTAGCCTTAAAAATAACGTAGAAAGTGCCCTTAGTGGGCTGTTTTAGAGTAGTTTTTCCCTCCCATAGTTTTGCTTAGTTTTCTTTTCTGAGCATATGGCTAATGGGATTTTCTTAATTAGTGTTTTAAATTTGCTTATTAGGTATGGAAAAAGCTGCTTGTAGCTTATTTACTTTAATTTAAGCTTTTAGGTAGCTTATTTGCAAAATTAAGTTTGAGCTCTAGTGTTTTTTAAAATCTGTTTTCATTCAATGCTTACTGCTTTTAATTTTCATAGTTTTTCTAGCTTATTTTTGTTCCATATGCATCTTAGGTCTAGGAGTTGGCATGTTTTATCTTCAATATGTCTTTTCTTTTAGCTATTGAGTCTTAAATTTCAAACATTTAGCCTTTAAGCCTTTACCCAGAGGAAGTCCTGTCACTTTTAGGAGCTTATTTCTATCTTATTTTAGGTTTTTATAAAAAGTCATTTCATAAAAAGTCCTTATTTTTAGCTTATCTAAAAAGTTGTTTCAAAAATTTTGCAAAATAAAAATACTTGGGAAATTGGGAAGTCATGGGTGAGCAAGGCTCGAACCCGTGACCTCCACAACCTCTACCAATCATTTAACACACACCCCCACTACAACATGCCCTTGGGTCTTTTCCGGTTATTGTTTGCAAAATCAATTATTTAACACCTTTTTAGACATAAAGCTTTCAGCCCCTTTTTGCTTATTTTCTACTTATTTAAATAAGCTGTTTAGCTCATTTTATTTTTCCTAGATTCAGCATTACTCAAATTGCTTTTTAGAATTTTTTTAGAATTTTCCAAATTAGTTTAGTATTTTTTATTAATTTTTTAGATTAAATTCGTTTTTAATTCATAATAAATAATATAAAAGTCAAAAAAATATAATTCTTTTTTTTAAATATTCATTTATCATTTAGGATTGTATAAAAATTTAATTTGCCATTGTAGGGTTAAATTTGTAGAATTTAGTTTTTTAAAGAACGGGATTTAAATCCCGTTATCGTTTTTAGTGTTTTAGCCTTAATTGCTTTCGTTTTTAGCGTGCTTTTACTTGTTTTAGCATTTTGATTATCGAAATAGAATCCAAATCATATATTGACCATTCAAAACGCGCGAAATCACCGAATTAAACTTCGTGTCTCCATTCGCGTCTCTCGAAAATGCCCCTTGAAGGTTTTTGGGATTTTGCTTTGGGTAAAAGTGAAATCTTTTTAAAAAGCCTTACGGAATACTTATCTCACTATTATTTATATTTGTGATTTATTTATATATGTATTAATATATATATATAATTTAATATATAATATATATATATAATATATATAACAATCAGTCACGTATTTTGAGATAATTAAGAACTTGTGTACTTAACGGCTAAATATTAACGACGGATAGCTTATTATGGTCTAAAACGGGCAAACAGGCCCAAGAAGCAAGCCCAAACCAAACCAGGGCTATATTCTTGTCCGTGCTCCTTTGGCTTCTTTTGGGTGGATTTAATTTGTTGGACTTATTTTCATAATAGGCGCTTTATAAATGGCCTAAAATGGGTTTTAAAACTAATAAACAATAATTGAACTACTAATGGGACTCAAGGCCCAATAAGCTAAAACTAGTTATTTTGAAGGCTAAAAGCGGACTTTTGGTCACGATTTATACTTATATATATTTGGATATTCAAATAGTCATTTGAAGGAAATGCGTCTTGATAAATAACGTGAAATGCGGATTTTGGACGTTTTGTCGGAATTGTTTTATTTAAGAGAAAATGCGGATTTTGCAGAAATTTCATAAAAATATTATACTTAGAATATTTTACCAAAAACATGATTTCTTAAAAAAAACCGACAAAAGGACAAAATAAATAAAATATTATTATTTTAATAAACCGACTAAAAGACAAAAAATATATTTTTTTAATTTTATTAACCTATAAAACTTCTATTAACTATTTAATATGTACCTAAAAAAACGTCACTTTTTTACAATGTGTTGGGGTACATGATTAAAGCGGTAATAACTAGGGTTCGGGGGGGGGGGGGAGGGGGGGGGGGGGGGGGGGGGGGGGGGTGGGTGAGGCGGGGGGGACTAACCCGAATAATTACCGGAATAATATTTATATTAACTATTATCTAAGTCTAGATATTTTTTTCTGTCCAATTTCCTAAATACTAATTAGCATATATTATCAAACACATACTCTGACATAATTTTCATCGAGTCTAAGTCTACCAACCATCACGCAACCAATAACAAATTAAAAATGACCGTACCAACGCACATTTTAACTACCATGCAATCAACTAAACAACCATTCAAGAGAATACACCTAAAGGGACTTTAACTGGATTAGTCTAGTCTAGGATGTCGTTGCATTCATTGTTTGATCAAATCCTCAGCTACTATTTCACATTTGCTTAAAGGTAGTTCTCGTACCCCTACTTTTTTAAACTCCATTTCTGTGGGAGAAAAATGATATTAAAACTCTATTTCACTACTTTACTACGGTGCAAAATCTCTTAAGATTCTTTTTGACAATTAGCAATGTGCCTAAGAGTGCTGTAAAAGAACGCTATGTGAACACTATGTAGAATGCTTTGCGAAACTAGAGATCAATCTATGTCAGAAGTTCTAATGTGAATTTCTGCCACACACTACTTAGCCGACTGTGTAGCTCTAGCTGGTAAGCGATAGGTTAGGATGACTATAAGCGCGCGGGGATTCTATTGAGTTGATGATATGGGTTAAGGAACCTTGGTATAATGGTTGAATTTGGTTGACGATTTAAATAATGTTATATGCATTCTGCTTTCATATTGCACAACTGTCCACACTTATATTCTAGCACAGCAACTGGGTTTTTTTTTCTAAACCTACAAGCTCGCCAACGTAATGTTGACCCTTTCGAGTATCATTTTCAGGTAATGTGAATGATCGAGAAGCCAAGAATTAGAAGACTTTTTAGTAGACCTAAGTGCATCCATTTTGGATCTTATCATTTAGAGTTGCATTGAGACTATGATTCAGTTTTTGCATGTATGATTTCAGTTAGACTTGTATCCCTCCGGATGTGAGGTGTTGGTTGTAATAAATTTAAGACTGTGTGATATGGTTCAACTTATTTGTTTTGAAGCATATTAGTTTTGTCTATATTGACGCTTTGTGTTATGACGATCAATCTTCTGTCACGCCCGTGTTTCTTTCATAGTCCGGATGTGTGGCATTTTTGCAATACGAATCAAGCATCAAGGTTTACTTGTCGCAAGTATCTCTCATCACATGAAGATCTATCTATTGATCTCAAAGCATCATTCATCATCATAGTCAATCAAGTTGGGTGTCATGATTGTGTTAAGAGCATTTAGAAAAGTTTAGGAAAATATATTGTATTAGATAATATATCTAGCGGATAATCTACCTTTGTTAGATCTTGGTTATGCTTGGCACCTATAGAGAGTAAGCCATTATGGGTCTTTGTTCTTCCATATGAGACAGCGTATTTTGCTTATAACCGTAATAAAGGGTAAGCTATTGTATGATTGGTTCCATCCGTATTAGAACTCGTTTTACTAGTACGATAAAGGGTAAGCAACATGTGAGGCTTCTCCGCACTTGAAGAGTTTTGGAGTGTCAATTGAATTCGAAGCATCTCAAGTAGGTGACTGGGGAGTGGAGTAGGGCAAGAAAGAGACCTTGTAGCCGAACCACTATAAATACATGTGTCACATATCCTTTATTATTATGCCTTGCATATCTCGTTAACGTTATTGTTTAATATCGTACTATCCATAGTATCTAATAACTCTACAATAATTTTGACTAACAAGTTCAAATAGAATTTTAATGGTAAAAACTCTTAAATCCCCGCCCCCTCATTCTAGTTAACCACAATTGGTATCAAGAGCTGATTAACAATGCTTTTTAAAATATACTGTATTTTAAAATCTTTAAACCGATCAAATAAATTTTGAAAACTACAAACAGTTTTTTTTGTTATCTATTTTGTTTCTTAAAGGAAGATTGGAGGATCTTCAAACATGATCACGGATATCTTGACATCATCTTCGGAATTGCATTGTCCCCAAAATGGTACATCTTGAAAAGGTACATTACAATCCTTCCTTTATATATCTAATGACTCAACTGTTTAAAATTAAAATGTGTATCTATTATTCAAAATATTAGTTGGGCCGAAATCTGGACTTGGCCTGCTAAACCGGTACCTCCGATTCCATGGAAGAATGGAACCAGTCAGGTTTACACAAAGGAACCGGACCCTTTGTAAAGGACTTTTGCAACTAATATTTTTTTGGGCCTAAAATAGTATAGTGGGTTAATCCATTTATAAAAGTTCAAAACTAAATTTTTTTTATTCTTCAAAAATAAAAATCATATAGTTTTACAAAAAATATATGGGTTAAGTCCATTAATTAAAACGTATTTTCCAAAATTTACACATCTATAACCCCACGTTGTATTTAATTACTAATATAAGCATGTAACTTTTTGTTTTGGGACAATTATACTAATATGACCGGAATAATATCCACGTCATTAAAATTATTACATGTCATTTTTTTAATTTTTTACACCTGGATAATCAATAAGTGGCTTTTTTTTTGTTTTCTTTGGTTTTCTTATTTCCTTATATTTGTTTTAAGAACCTCATCATCAACAGTTCAACACCAGTGAAACCATCACCCTACCCCGTTTTCCTCTCTCTTATAAATCACCACACCCCAACCATTGTTCTTTTTGTAAACCATCATATGTTTATGATCTAAATTTTCCAAGGAAGAATTTAAGTAATATAGTAACCAATAACAAAGAAATCAGCGACATCCACAGGTGGTAAATCAGGAAGAACAAGATCCTTAGCAAATCGTAAGATGTTATCCTGGAAGCAAGAGGCACAAGGAGAAAAAACCATCAACTATAGGTAAACAACCAACATCTGCAAGCCAAGATCCTTGGAAGTTTCATAACTTCTAAATCCAATGCCCATAAGTCCCATGTCAATTCACATTGAGACTCAGATCAAGGTTTTGGATTCGTTTGCAAGATGGTAACGGTGGTGGTGGTGATGATGAGGGCCTGTCCTCAAGATTTGAAGGTACCATAAAACCCGGGACTCCAGGTCCTCACCATTATCATCATCATCGAATCCAACAAGATCACACAGATCAGTACCTTCCAAGTAACTTCTTTATTTTAGTGTTACAAGTCCTGAATGCAGGACGAACTAGGTATGTTTGGTTATTTCCCTAATTATGGTTGTGAAGCGGTGGCCGCAGCTTCAACAAGTACCATATCTATGGTAGTGGAGCGGCGGATTAATAGTGATGAACAATATTAGGATCTGACATGATTGGGGTTGATGAAATTTAATAAGGGTTTATGAAAATAGGGATTTTATCATAATTAGGGAAATAACGAAAAAGTGAGTTAATTTTGTTATGAATTAAAATACTTTATATTGTGGGGTCAAAATATCCAAGTAAGCATTATATACACGTTGGCAAATCCTAGTCACTTAAAAAATTAAGAAAAATAAAAAAAAATGTTGGCGTGTCGGTCATTTTAATAAGTTAACCGGTTATAACCGGTAGCAGCACAACATATTTACTATAAAGTTACAAATTTAAAAGTTTGAATGGCTATATTGATATTAAAACAAGTGTGTTTACTAGATGTGTAAATTTTGGAAAGTACATTTCTATTTAATGGACTTAACCCAAAATATATATACTTTTGCAACCAACATCCGGTCATGTTTGTTAAAAAAAGGTACACAATTTCTTATCCTTCTTAAATTTAGTTGTTCATTTTGTTTTATAACTTGTCTTTGATAAATTGAAAAGTGTTATATGCTTTGTGATATATCTTTGATTTTGATTATAATATTTAGAGCTAGCACAGCCCAATGAATAAAACCTTCTTCCTTAAAACTCTTTCAAACATTTTTTGCTCATCCGAGTCATGTTATCTAAACACAATATTACGGGTATTAAGCCTACTTATTCAAAATTCAAACCTTTCTCATATTCTCCGATAAAAACCAACGGCACACCTATTATATATATATATATAAACTCCTCTCCTCCACTACCACTCTCATTCACTTCAAAAATCAAACCACTTCTTTTTCCCTCTCACTCAAATTCTTTAACACCCCCAAATTTCAACGTTACAAGAGTTCAAATATGACTCATTTGTATATTCAAAGAAAAATGATTATCGAATGTGAAGAAAAACCAAGCCTTTAAAGTTTTGATATCCACGCGTCTCGAATGCTCCCATGCTCATCTAGCAATATAATACCTGAGAAAATACATGCAAAAACGTCAACAATAATGTTGGTGAATTCATAGGTTTAAGTAAAAACAATATTGAAATAGTTCAAGAAATATTTCTGTAAGAAAAGTAGCGTTACAACATTTAGAAGAATTGTTATCGAAATCCAAGTAATGTTTCAATAAATCAAGTAATGTTCAATAGTGGACCACAAGGTTTAAGATCAGCCAGCGACAGTATTTCAAAGTATAATTCAACAGAATACATTGCAACGAATACAATGTATAAATCTTGATTGCATTGAGCTCATGACACCGAAGCCTTGACGTTAACACATATCTTGTATGTAATTCATGTTGCCCCATAACTAGGTATTATTGCCTTATACCTAACTTCTAAATACAAATTGTCCGTTGACTGGGTGCTCGAAAGGATTCGATTCAGACCCCCGGACAGGGCTGTCAAACCCAATAGATCTATTTATTTGTACTAGCGCTCACCCATTATAGGCAATTAACAGTTCATGATGTGGGGTCTTTGGCAATAACTACTCATGCAATTGACCTCATATTTGGGTCCAGCATACCATAAAGTTTCTTGTGTCCAGTTTATAAAACAAGCATGTATCAAACATGTATTAGAAATCATGTGGTAGATAAGCAAAAGCTTTAGTAAAAACATTCATGTAACGCTTATGTAGTAGTAACCGATAAGTTATTCGGTAAAACAAGCATGTATCAAACATGTATTAGAAATCATGTGGTAGGCAAGCAAAAGCTTTAGTAAAAACATTCATGTAACGCTTATGTAGTAGTAACCGATAAGTTATTCGGTAAAACAAGCATGTATTCTCACCCCAAAAATAGTTTAAGAAAACCATTAAAAATGAAAAGGTGGGGCTATGAACTCACCTTGATAGTTTCGGATTTAGATTCAATGCGACCAACGAACATAATGATACGCCTCTAAACTTTACGACCTATAGATACTGGTCCGTGATCAGAAGAATATAAAATATCGGGTGTAAAATGCATAAATTGCACAAGTAAATAAATATATTTCTAAACACATACATATATAATTACATATTATGGAATCCACATGAACACCCTAAGTTTTTATTAATTAAGTCATTTTCTTTAGCATTATACGCTTACAATAATTTGTAACGCTTTTCCGAAAAATTTCTATTTTTAACAACGTTACATATTTAAGAAAGTTCTATTTTTAGAAGTTAAATATTTTAGAAAGTTTATAATTTTAGAAAGTCCAATTTATGGTAAAGTGTTAATTACCGTTTAATAAAATGTTAAGTTTTCGATCAACCCCCGACGCGCCAATAACTTATATATACTTATCCACATTTTTTTTTCCTTGTTTAATCTTATGCATATATTATATTTTATATTATATATATATATATATATATATATATAGTTACCCATATAAAGTTTCTAATTATAAACTTACTATTTTTGGACATAACCGGAACGCACCCAATAATATATATATCGCCCAATTATTTTCGTTAACATTTCATAAGCCCAAACGGACTCTAAAACGCTCAAATCCCCAATTTTTAACATAAATCAGCAACCAACCCATTCTTTTATAAGTTTTTTTACTTTTTTTAGACTTTGCAAAAATCTGACCCCCGTTTTTTCCCAAAAATAAAATAAAAAAATAAAACCCGGGGGACCATTAAAACACATTTTCACATCTCGGACTCTAAAGTACCTTGACGTAAAACGACGTTCCGGACAACTTTTTAGTTTTGGCCGAGACCCGAAAATCGACAGAAATGGACGAAAATGCCCTTGCATCAGGTCTGATGCAGTTTATGTAAAATGAAAAACCCAGGTTTTGCCTTAGCATTTAGACCTATTTTTACTTGATTTTAGACTCAACCGACCTCGCGGGGCAGTAAAACGGCCATCCGAACAACTTTCGTGTTTTGGCCGATGGCCGAAACAGACTAGAAAGTGACGAAAATACCCCTTCGACATTCTGTCAGCACCCATTTATACCCAAAAAAACTGGATTTTACAATGACCATTTTCCTAGTTTCAAATTGCCATAGAATCTTCGTTTTTAAGAGTTATAAGGCGATTCATATATGAAAACGATCGTCTTGACAAGCTCTAACATAATCTTAATTAAAATTTCAACTTTATCATTTTTACGACATCAAAAACACGTGCTTAATTTTTCTGCAAAAAATGTCCCATTACAATTATTACTAAAGGCCTATTCAATCATAAACAATTCACATTTCACTTAAGTAGCTAAACTATATCACCATCTTATATCATAACCAACACTTGTTCAACACCTCAAAAATCAATTTAACATCATACTAGTGGATTCCAATATATATAAAAACATAAACATATGTTTATACATAAAATAAAAATATCAAAGAGGGTTTTGAGAGCTCACAATCATTAGAAGATGCAAGATAAGTAGTCGAATCGATTCATCCAATTGGTCCCTTAAATCAGCCGGTTCCAAACACCCCTAGAGTAGGTTTTATTTTTAGGGTTTATAGTTTTATCTTGGGTTCATCATGTGTTTGATACTGCTTGTTTTGCTGTTGTCGTGGACACGAAAGAGAGAACAGTTTGGTGGTTTGTTTTACAATAAAAAAATGAAGATAGATGTTAGTGTCTTTATTAATCCCTCTAGGTATGGTCTTTTTATTTGTTTATACAACCTAGAATGCATGCAAGGAATCTGACTAAATAAATGTAGGGGTCTGGTCTCTATGGCATGGCGTGGGAAATGAGAACCAAAAGCATGCTTGATAACTTTTTTTTTTACACAAAGCATGGACTAGAGTGTGGGTTTGAATTAGTTAAATGTGTGTGTGAGGTAAGTTAAATGAACATTGAAACATAATTATTATACACATTGGAAATTTAGTCAAATTGAGTGTGTGTAGGTGTGGTAGCCTGCGGCTACAGGTCCAATGCATGCATTCTCTTTATATATTTTTTTTCTTTTTTTTATTCATTAATTAATTATTTGTGTAAAGGTTTAAATAAAAAGTGACTTGTACCCATTTAAATAAAACGCGAGTTAAAAATACGAGCCCTAACTAAGGTGAGACGAAGAGGTGCTTCGTTGCCGAACCACTATAAATCCTCGCGTTGTGGTTTGATTGTTCTTACTCTTATCTTTTGTATTACATTATTTTCTCCCACTATCTTATTAATTGTTTAGATAAGTATATTTTTCATATTGTGCAAGTGTTGAATTCATATAAAGTCGAATCTAGAATTTTTACAAACACATTAAAACCTTAAATTAAAAAGAGGTAAACTATTCAACCCCCTTCTAGTTTTCCACAATAATTAAACTAAAGGATGCTTTATGCGGATGCATTAATTATGACAGGATTAATTATGTCTAGGTCTTAGGATGATGTCCCGCCTAAGTCTTAAGAATGATATGCCGCTTCGAGATAAGTAAATCATTACACTAAAACAAACAAACCAGCATTGAACCGGATTTAATATGGCTAATACAGTTTTCTATCATTTGGCTTGTACCGCTTTTCTATCTTCTAATCTTCATCTTTTGTGTTTATTGTGTATTGAATTGGTATTTGTCATCACCAAACCTGTGCCAGTCTCTCAGGATAAACCCCCCATTTCATTAGACAACGTACATAGCATAGGTTTAACCAGTAAATAGACTAATTAAAATACTGATAGAATATAGGATTAAATTTCCACTCTTAGTGTTCGACACCCTACTTACCGCGAACTCCATCTTGACCGGGTACACTGCTCGTTAAAGTGTTGTTTTAGGTTTGTCGGCTAAATATAAATGTAAAACTTGATAATCAAATAATTGACCCTACACGACAGCACATCAGGTTTTTGGCGCCGTTGCCGGGGAGTGAAATAATTAAACCTTATTCTTATTAGTATTTCTAACCATTAATTAATTTTAGTATTTAATGTAATCAAATTATTCACTTCAATTTGTATTTGTTTGGCTTGTGGTGCATTGTAAATAATTATGCATATTGCGTGATTATGTGTATTCTTGCATTATTACAGACTTATTGTTTAATACTTTAGTCCAAATACTGCATACGGCGTTCACTATCATGGATACGGCGTATAATTTTTTTAAAACCAATACAGCGTATTCAACTCTATCATCAATACGGCGTATTCAGTTTATTAAATACAACGTATTAGGCTATTTGATAGTTTTTTTCTAGCAAATTTATTACAGGTTAAAATGGACAACCCCAATATGACTATGGAGGAATACATCAGACTTCAAGAAGAAAAAGATCTTAGTCGCGGTGAGACGTTTAATTGGCAAACTACCATATATGGTAAGATGAAATATTGTGAAGATAAGGACCATTGCTTTACAAACTTCGAATCCGAATTCCCAGTTATAGTCCTTGATGATACATCTAGAGAAGCACTCTCTTGGGAACCCACGGAAAGTCCTCTTAACGATAACGAAATTAACTTTAGAATAACGTTTGACGAATCCGATGATGAAGATTACACGGTAATTTATGACGAATATTAATTTTCCTATAAAATAATTTATGTTGACTATTTGAAAACGGATTCAAAAAATGATAAAGTCAATATTCCTTCATTTCCATCACCCTGGCCTGAGGTCAGTTATTCTAATGATTTAGACTTCTTTAAAGATTTTGAGAATGAATTTCCAGCCATTGTTTACAATGATGCTCTAACGTCTAAATCAGATTTCTTAACTGAACATATTGTAAGTCCTTAACATATTGATGAATTTAATAATGAAACGTCATTGTCTGAATGTAGATGAGAAAGGGAACAAAACCGTTTGTATACTATTACATGATTTCTTTCCTTTAAACGTGATTTATTTATCGCCGATGAACTAAAATCGGACAAACGGACAAAGATAATGAATAAAATCAATATTGAGCAACCTTCGAGGGATGATTTCTAATCAATACCAATACCTAATGTTAATAAATGCAGAAACACAAGGGTCAAAAAATCTTTTGTAAACAAGTCATGAAACATCAAATAAATTTATCAAAACTAGAAACTTTTACTCAAGATCTAAAGTGTTAATATCATCACTGTAATCCAACTTAGCAATGATAATATCATTCATTTATCCTAATCAGTATTTGTTATGTGCCATTTGGCATCACAATGTCGACCCTACGGGGTTTTTTTATATAAATATTGATGTTTAAATTGGAGAATGGTCAGAACGTTAAAGACCAGCTTAAACAAAAGTGCTTCCCCCGGGAGACAACCTAGTCATTTTAAAACTGTTATAGTATCGCATTATTAATTTTTTGTTCACGAGTCTGTCTTCCCAGACACTCTATACAGCGTATTGAACCCCTTTGGATACGGCGTATAGACGTGTCTGGACGTTATCAGTTTTAAAAATTAATATTTTATTTCCACTAATTTAATTGCTTTTATAGGAACAATATGGCGTATCTTAGGGTTTGGGATACGGCGTATTAATCCATGTATAGTTGTGTGTTTAATTGTTTTCTTGTACCATTGTAGCGAGATAGAAATTGCACTTATCTTCTAATCTTTTATGCAGGATCTTGCTGAAACATGATATTGTTATATTCTGAAAAAGACATGTGTTAGAACATAAATCGGGCATATTTAAAGCCCTATTTAACACCCTTTTTTGCTCAAGAACTCAAAACTGCGGAGAACGAGCAAAACACCAGGTATCTAATTTCCCTATAATTTAAATGTTTTATCTTATAGCAACTAGTGACAATGTATAATTTAAGTAGGGGGATGGATGAATTAAAGAACATTGTCTTCTTAATGTACAAAATGACATGCTATGTGTCTTAAAAATTGCTTTACGAAATAGGACCAAATTAAACAAAAACAGAATGACCTTTCTTATAAAAATCACTAGTTACATTACCTAGCGCACTATAACCCTTGATACATATTGTGAGAATTAAGCCTATTCTGTTTTTAATTTGTTACCCAAAAATTCTATAAAATTATGAGTGTGTCGGTGATGTAGTTGACTTTAGAACTTGGCCTGGTATATCACTCGAGACCGCAATGATTAGTACTATGAATTTAGATGGAGGAACATGTTCAACTGATAAATTTCTAGGATTAAACCAAATAGCCTACATGTCGTAAAATTAACTAACTACATTGGTTAGTTAAATCCCGTGTAACCCTTTGTTTACTCCTATTTTTAGAGTAAGATCCCCTAGAATAACTTGTTGATCCATTCCTTTCTTTTTCTACACCATATTATATGTTTCGTTACACATTTGCACCTTAGCCTACTGTGTAGATTAAGCCTATTTTAATCAATGTTGCTAGTAGCTTTTGTGTAAAGTTTTGTATTTCCTGTGTTAAAGTGAATTTTTTTTATCTCTGTAATGGTTGAGAAATTACACAATGCAATGGGAAAAATATGTAACTCGTAAGTTTTGCTACTTTCGCAATTACGAATCATGTTCGAAAAAGAAGTGTTTACAAATAAAGATATCCTAACGAGATTATTGAAAGTGAAGACTTTGAGGAAAAAACCGGATGATTTATGATGTATTTGCAAAGAACATACGGAAGATAATAGTCAGATCAAAAAAAGTATATACCAAAAGTAATCACATTGGACGGATCGATTATCGTTAAATTAGTTACTAAAAATCACAATTTTAAAGCTTTGTAAAAAGAGGCCGAAATCACCACTTACTCTGTAAACGAGTATGTAAAGTGAGGGATGTAAGGAGAAGTTACCGTTAAGGGAATGCCAACATAGTTGTCTTTTATCATTTTTATTGATCAAGTTGTTTGTCAATATGTTTCTGAGTCCTTTGTCATTGAAACGGTCAAGGGGAAGTTACTAGTAACCTTACCTTATTTAGAGTTGGCATAACTATTTGTTCATAAATTTTGTTTAACACCCATTTTTCTTCCCTTTCATAGCAACTAACCTTAGTGTCTACTCGAAATAGGACTTGTACGAGCATGCATGTCTATTCCGTCGTTATGGCCATGTATGCATGTCTCAGCTACCTTGTTGGATGACGACTTTCGGTGAAAGTTAGAATCTCCCTACCCTATATCATTCTTCATCCTAACCGCTGGTTAAACACAAAAAGGGATTTTGAACGGATGAATGCGTCAATTAAGTCGTTACGACCCGTGTATGGATACTATCATCTGCCTGAAAGTGTGGTACTTATGGTGAAAGACTATTGAATGATCAACCCTAAGCCTTCTTAACCCAATTTATCTTTTGACTTGTTTCTCCTTAGCTTTAGCGGTAGAGATGTGTATCCTTGCCAAGCCTATAATAGAAAACTAATCACGACCGAGCAATTGAGCATACCAATTAAATGTTGCACCCTAAATTAGTCGAGTGATCTGAGTGTTTTCATTTCCATATTTTGTGAGGAGCTTGGTTATGTACAAGTGATTAGGACAAAACGATGCTTAAACGAAAAATCCTCAACTTTGGTTGGGATACATTTTCATAAACAAAACTTTTATAAAGTCTACTTGAGGACACGTAGGATTCAAGTGGGGGGGAGGTATTTGATAAAATCAAATAACGTCACTTTATTATAT
The DNA here is from genome assembly GCA_026074375.1 of Tanacetum coccineum. Lineage (NCBI taxonomy): Eukaryota > Viridiplantae > Streptophyta > Magnoliopsida > Asterales > Asteraceae > Tanacetum > Tanacetum coccineum. The sequence continues at coordinate 70,433 of BQNB010008030.1, read as the reverse complement.
CATTTATCCCATCTATTTTGCCCACTTTTATATAATTATTGCATTATTTGGTACTTAATTTCTTTAAAGTTGATAAATACAGTCATTCAGCAGTGTTTTGTGAAGACAAGTCTAAAGGCGCATAATTTTGAGCTAACAATGAAATACAGTTGAAGAAATTACTATTTCCTGACTACATGACGTCGTACCATCCCAACAAAGAGATATCGGCCGTATCAGCGCAAGACTGTCACAAGGAGAAACGCTTTTGACAATTCCCAATACCGCGTATCTGACTTCAACCATACTGTCAATATCCATTAAGAATTCGAAGATATAGTAAATACAGTAAATTTAGGAATGAATCACTGCTATTGAGAAAGTAGCGCACCACTCTAAGGAAACCAGCCCAATATGCATATTTTGAACAACCCACTTTTTGACAACTATCAGGCGGAAGCTAATATTGGGTTGTAATACTTCAAAACAAACAGACATAACTCATAGAAAACGAAAATATTAAAGAGACGTTTTGGAAAATTTTGTTATCATTCAATAATATCAGAGTTTTACAAACATAGGTCCCAAAATACATTGAAAACATAAAAGTTGAATGATAAAAAGTTTGGACGTCCTCAAGTCCAATTCCACCTCCGACCAAAGTTGCATTAAATACCTGACACACAAGGTTAAGTGAAATTCCATATGTATGAATTTACTAGTTTGATTACAAGTCATCCAAAGTGGTAATAATACTATAATTTTAATTATCATGGAAAAAACAGATAATTATTGCCCTAAGCTCATGAACTCAAACTTTAACCTGTAAATCACCTCAGTAAGATTATTGAGGAACAACTGTCCTGTTAGAAAGGTAACTTGGCTAAAGTGAACCCATCATTCTTACATATGTGGGCATATAGAGTTACTCATTTACAGGTAAACACAAACGGGATCATCAATCCGTATAGATCTATCCAAAATATTCGCGATCATATAAACATAGATATAGATGGCATTGGTGGAGGTTGCGTGAGCTCGTTTACTTTAGAGATGCAAGTTACGTTGCATAATGATATAAAGCAAAAAATTTCCCTATAAAAAGGTGGTATATATATAATAGATGGATATTACAATGTATCTAATTTAATAGATGGATAATTACTTTGTTCAAAATTACAGGTTGTTATAAGTAAACAGCCTCGTCACGCAACCTGGGGTAATATGTCAAGTCTCAGTTTAATTGTTGATATTCCAAATTTTATTTCATAAAGTTTGACGTAAATGTTTATTTGGTTTATTAATTGTGGAAATATCGTATCACTGTTCGGGCTATCATAATCCAGAGGTCATGTAGTAAACGTTTGAGGAGCTAGGACACTTTAAGTCGTAAATCCAGCAACTCGTCAAAACGTCTACCCAAATGAAACCCCTCACATGAAACTCCCTAGTAACGTGAACGTTATAGATTAAATGATAAGATTTTATCTTTTTAAGTTTCTTTAAAAGCTAGGAGATGATAAATTATGTTAATTATATAACATAATTAGTTTTATAGTGTTTTGATTGATGAATGATAACGACAAATGTGTTGGGTTTTAATAAAATAGAGTCTTATAATATTTAAATATATTTTTATAATTAATATAAAAATGTTACATTTTTTACCCTTAAGAATATGAAAAAGACAATATATACCCTTGGTATATATTAATTTACACTTTTAACCCTTTAATTATATGATTTTAAAACAATTAACCCTCAACTTTAAAGTTTGTGAAAATAACCCCTTAAAGTTTAACTTTAGGATAATTACATTTTTGGCCCGAAAGTATAATAATTTCAAAAGTTACAATATATACCCCTATGCATGAAATGTTTTACGTTTTTAGTCCAAATTTCATAATCTTTGTATTTTTGAAATCCAAATTCATTTTGCAGCTTATAGCTTATTATTATAAGCTAAAATAAGTAACTTTTACGAGCTTATAGCTTATCAAAAGAGCTTTTGAGCTTAAAGATCCAAAATGGGCATGTTTGGTTTTAAAATCTCAACCCGATGGGTTAGGGCTTTTAGGTTTAGATTTAATGATTATAAAAGTGATAAATGAGCTTATTAGAATAGCTTATTACAACAGCTTATAGCTTATAGCTTATTAGATTCACAAAAAGAGCTTTTAGGGTTTTAAAGGTGGGTTTGGTTTAGGAAAACCAAATGAGTAAGCTTTAAGGTTTAAGGGCTTATTTCATGTGATCATAAAGATGTATAGGAGCTGATATATAATCTAAAACAATACAAGAGCTTATTGAACAAGTAGAAAAGCTTACTAGTAAATGAAATCGGTGAAATAGGTCGAAAATGAGTGAAATGAAACCTGAAACTTAGGAGATGGCTCAAGGACTACTTTCATTCTTAACTTTGGCTTCTACTTAGCTTTTCCTTCCTTTCTTCTCTTTTATGGCTTGGTTAGGTCATAGTTTTAAAGTAGTTTTGAGTTTAAATGGTGAATTGAAGAAGTATGTATGTTTTCATGTATATATAGGGTAAATTTAGGAGTAGTGGCCAAGTTTGCATAGAGTAAGGACCAAGTTTACTTGGAGTGGTAGCCAAGGGTTTTGCTTAGAGTCCAAGGTGATGATGGAGGTGGTAGGGTGCTAGCTAGGTGGTAACTAAGGTGTGTGGGTGGTTGCTTGGTGGTGACAAGTAGGTGAAAGGAGGCTAGCAAGGTGGTGAATCATGGTGGTGCTTAGAAAGGTAGTAGGCATGGTGGTGAATCATGGTGGTGCTTAGCAAGATAGTAGGCAAGGTGGTGCATCATGGAGAAGGGTGGTTTCTAGGTTAGGTTTTAGTTTAAAACTAGTTTAAGGTGTATGGGTTGTTTAGGGTTTTCGGGTTAGGATTTTGGTTTTTAGGACGAGTAGGGGCTGAGATGGAGGGAAAGAATGTTTAAATATGGTGCTTAGGAAAGTTGTAACTCATGCCTAGAATGTTTAAATATGGTGCTTAGGAAAGGTGCTTAGGAAAGTTGTAACTCGTTGAAGAACTTTGAAAATTTTGCTTAGACTGTGAAGTACCATTGTCTTGGAATAGCAAAATAATATCCCGTGAGAATTACTGGTTACATCTCAACCTTTAAACTCTCTGGCTAACTTACCAACCTTGTATTCTGTCGAATATTGTTGTGACCACATAGTGAAGTAAATTCGATATTCTAAACTTGAAACTAAAGTAAAATCCCTCAAATTTGTTAGTTAAGCTTGCACTATTGTTGATTGAAGAACGGTGCAAGATTAAATCTATACGTACTCTATACCCAAGTCCTAAAAGTATAAGAATTAAAACACCTCTTGAAATTAACCACATTGACATTTGCATGTGACACTGAGTACTACAATGTAGCTCCTTTAAGTGATAGTTATCCAGGTCTTCAACCAACCACCCCGACTACTGGAAACTAGATAATTCAAGTCTCAATCATAGCTGTATACATTCAAGTAAGTCATCAATCGATAGATTGGGTTTTAAGAAAATGGGTAGAAAATATAAGGAAGTCTCGATGATGAAATAAGTAGATGCCTTTGAGAAACCCACTTTAACCTCAAATATGGGATAACAAATCAACTTCGTGATCACTTGTCATCGTAATCCATCCAAATACCACTCAAAAAACTATAATAAAACTATACACAACATACTTCACCAAAAACTATAAAATAAACTAATAAAGAATATACTATAATAACCATCAATAATATTACCACTTCCCACTAATAAAACACACCAATATAAACCTCCACCCATATCCACTACAACCTATACCAACACTATACAACAAACCACTTCAACACACCACAACATATACCCCCCACCCACCCCCAAACCCTACAAACATCATCCACCCCAACAAAGTACCACATCCCCACCAACATCCCCCCCCACAATAATCCCCACTTTCCCCAAACCAAACACACCTCAGTACCATAAATTAACAAACTCCCCCACCACCCCTCACCACCACCCTCCCCCCCCACCTAAACACACCCCCCCCACCTCCCCCCACCCCCCATACCCACCATATAATTTTCCCAATAACCCACATCACTTCCACCCCAACATCTCACTTCCCCTCATCCCCCTACCCTCTCCCCCCCCCCCACCCACAATTCCCCACCATATACACCCTTAACCATTTTACTTCACACCTACCCACCCCCAACCCACCACCCAACTAACAATCAACCCCAACACAAACCCCCCCTCCCCCCCACCAAAAAAACCCCCCACCCCCCCCCACCTACCAACCTCCCCCACACCAACACCCAACAACCATCTCCCCCATTCCTCCCCCACAACCCCACACCCCCACCCCCCCTACCTACCCCCCCAAACCAACCCTCAATACCAAACAAATAAACACTCTCTCCCCCCTCCCCCCTCCACTATCCACATATTCCCCCCAAGAAATGTGTGCTCTCCAATAGGATGTGCAAAGACCCTCTGAGAGCACTCTCTACGCTGACCATTCATGCAGATGACCTAGAAGACACAGAACCCTCTCGCTATCATATAGCGACACTCATTCAACTGTACTTTTGTAAAAGTATAATTCAACCAGCCGACACCTCTCCAGATCGTAGAACCCCCTGTGTGAGTGTGTCGTGTTTACCTACACTTAGAACAGACTAAGTTGGTGTGTCTCTCTTGAGAATCTAAGATGTTGTGGTCACGCTCATTAATTAGACACCAGTCCTCATCCGTTGCCCTGTGAATCACTGAGTTAGTCCATCCACTCATACCTAGAAATAGAGGTGACTATGAAACATGCGTGTGTGACACAGAAGTCCCCATGAACTGACACACCCACACCAGAGAGAGAGATGTACTAAGATTATACCTGTAACCACATCTGAAGTACAAGTATCTTTGTTTTCTAATCAAGACCGAACCACACAATGAAGAAACAAAACAAACCATAGTAACCCTCTTCATCAAATCAAACACAACCCTTACAACCTTTCTTCTCATCTACATCATCAATACAGAGATGAAGACAAGGCTTCAAGGTCTCTTAGGTGGGGCCTCAGTTAGGTTTGATTGTGTTCAAATCGAAACAAAGATTGAATAAAACAAAGTTGTTATTATTGTTTCTTTAATTTCATAAAACAAAGATGGTTAATAGAATTATATTGGTCGATGATGATATGATTCGGGTTGGATAGATCCATTTGTGGTCTTGACAAATCTTTGAAAGATGTAACCGAAGTGCAATTTGAGATCATTTTAGTTTTTTTGTTCGAGTCTTGTTTTGGATGAGATGATAGGATTAGTCTTGGAGATGTGGATGGGATTGTATGTGACAATTAGTTTAGGATTAGATATATGGATTTGTTAGATTTGTAATGATTGTTGTAATTTGTGAGGCTGTTGATGTTGTTGCTTATTGAGTCTGTCTTCTTCATTATCTTTTTCTTTCGTTGACTTTGACCGACTCATCAGAGTTGACCTGGTCAACTCGGTAAATACCGAGTTGACTCGAGTTGGGTAGTGGGAAGCAAACCGCTGTCCTTCAAGAGACCAAACCGCTGTCGCAGTGGTTTATATCAAACCGTTGCCAAAATAGCCAAACCGTCATTGACTTTTTAAACGGGCAGCATAATGTTTAGATAAATCATAAAAAGAGTATAAATCGATGCACCTGTTTACCAAACCGCTATGGCCAAACCGTTGTGGCCAAGGCGCTGGCACAGTGGTAAATACCAAACCACTACTTGTACTATTTCTGGCAAACCGCTGGCAGTACAAATTTTGAGGACCACAGCCAAACCACTGCAGGTACTAGGTTTTGTTTTCTTGCTTAAATTTGACTAACATACAAAAAAATGATACAAGCTTATACTAAACCGCTGTGAAGAACACAACAATCCAGAAGCTGTAAATCTTCCAAATAAGCCTGTAATAAGTTCAAAAATAAGCTGAGAAAATGAATATACTAGATCTGCTACATTTGTAAGTCTTGGACAATAAACTGACCCAAAAAAACCGTATAACATATCTTGAAATATGCAGTTATACCAGATTTACACAACAACATCATAAAAAACCAATTTGTGGCTTTTTCCCAAAAATAAGCCCACAAACAATAAGCATAATAAGCTGATATAAGCTGATAACACGAAACAACATACACAATACAAAACACCCCTGGTTAGCTCTTGATACCAATTGTTAATAATAAGAAATCACTAACTAGACACGATCTGGAGGTTAGGGAGGATAGAACAAATAAGTAGCCATATTATTGAGAGAAATTTAGAGATGGAAAGATGTGAGAGAGAAAAAAACACACCCAACTTATGATACAAATGATTATCCTCACCCCTCCATGGAAGTATGGAGGGGGTATTTATAGTCCAAACACAACTAAACTATACTATAAAGTCTAATCTAGTCCCTGCGTGTTTGGCTATTTATGAACTAATGTAATTCCGTATTAGTCAACATATTTTAAGGCTAACAGTTATGACTCATTTTAACCCAATATGACATGTTAACCAATAAAAGGTACAATATTATCATCCAACAAATCAAATCCATAATAACTACTTAACAATTCAAATCAGCTATTTAAAAAGTCAAAATTAAACCCAATGTCAAAAGTCATAATTGACAGGACCTATACCCACATTAGTGAAAATTTATACAATTTTCAGGATTACGGCTACTTGCTTAGTCATGATACTTGTAACATAAACAGTCGCTAAATTAAGCAACATGTAAAACACTTGAGTGAACCTGAAAATATGTCATGCACATGAAGGTGTGGTTTCCTACCTCTACATTGTGTTCTTGATTTTGACCAAATTCTGCTTTTATATATGTTCTTTTAATCAACCTTTTATTCATTTTCTCATTGTTAGAGATAAGGTGAACGGTAATCGATTCATAACACTTTCATGCGTAAACTGAAACTAACATTCGAAATTCGACCGCATTAAGCTAGAAAACAAAAAAACCGAGTAATGGGTATCATTAAAACTCCAATTCAAATGAAAGTAATTAGGTGATATTGTATAATATATGATATTAAAATGTAAAGAAACCACCTTGACCACACATAAAATTTAGATTCTATGGAAAGTTTTTCATCTTCATCAATAGGTTCACGTCATAGATGCGGAGATACTTCAAGAGTTTCTTATGTAGAAGAGCAAGTTCATCGACCACGACTGCGAAACACGCCTCTCTTTCGCCAAGTTCTAATCTGATCAAGAAATGAAAATGTCATTATGAGTCTTAATTGTTTACTTAATGTAAGATACAAATAATAGTAAGACTCATAGAATAATATCTCAAACAAAAATAATAGTGTAAACGGAAGTGCTTTGAGCTCTGAAACGACCGATAACACCAAGGACTATTTTCGTAAACTGTTGATGATTTTTTTTACGGAAATGGATGTAATCTGTTGAGTTCAAAGGAAATATCTTTATATTAATTCAAATACAAATGACATTAGTAGGGTTGAGTGGTTCATTTGGGAGCCAAAACAATAGAGAGATGGTCCGGGAACAGACGAAAATATATGATTATGAACTTCTTAAATGCATACTTGTATCGATAAGCACTTTTTAACCGATAGTTTTGCAAGTAACCTAAGGCATTATTTATGTCTGTAAAAAGCTGTTAACCTATAGTTTCGTAAGCAATCCTAGGGCATTGTTTGGCAGTCGATAAAACCTTTCTTACACCACTAAGATGAATATATGAACCTTACCCGTGACCCAACTACCAAATTCCATAAAGTGTCTATCTTTCACCCAACTATAGTTTAAAAATACACATATTCAACATTAAAAAATCCATAACAGAAACAACTCATCCCTAAACAATCTAACCATGTAGCCAAAAAAACGTGTTCTGTTTTATAAGCAGCCCGCATGTAAATTGTTTAAGCCTATATGCAGATAATCAGCTTAAGTCTATAAGCAGATAATCAGCTTATCCAAAACAACTATTTCACTCAACTATTAGAAGATAAGAATTGTCACTTTTCGTCATCCGAACATTCAGTCTGGTTATCCGCACTTAATAAACATGAATATGCGATACACTTATAAGTTGTTTCCCAGATACCCCTCTACAGCTGTCAAGATTATATGCTTAATTATTGCTATTCCATAACTCTAAACTCGCAATGAAACTTAATCATAGGCTGTAAATAACTATTTTCTTTTCATGAGGGTATTAAAAGCGTCTACAGTTAGTATTAGTTCAGTAATTTGAGCTTAGTTTTATAAACCAAACTCAAGTTATGTTTTCTCGAGATGGCTATTTTTTATGGTTCTGCTATCTGCATTTTTTGTCTGCTGTTTCTGGTTCACAGTCTGCATTCTCTATTCCTTGTCGACATGGTCTGCAACTTTTGCTGAGATGTTTCTTAGTTTTTGTTTTGATCATAGGTTCCTTTGTAATTTATATCTTTATGTTATTATGTATTGTAAGAGAGTATCCGATACCTTTTACATAAAGTTTATTTACCTGCTACATTATTGACATAATTGTTGTTGACAGCCATTAGTGACAACAATTGGAACCTTAGCATGGATCTCACAAACTTTATGCATCCGGCGATACGTCTTGCAGTTAGTCGTATCAGTGGTGCAACCTTCTATTTGAAAACACAGTTGTATGGACCCTGCACTTCATCCATTATGATCTTATTAATAAATTCTTTAGGTTTCTTATATATTATGCCTTTTTGGTGGCATTAACTAATTATGAAAGAAAAATAGAGAAGAAAGAAGCATGAAAATAGCTGCTAAGAGATGACTTACATATTATTTAATCTACTTTTTACTTGTCAGATTGATAGCTAACATTTTGGATTTTACTTGTTCGACCTTTGTTGATTGCAGATACAGAGTATTCACTCTAATATTGGTTATAGAGGTTAAGACTTACTTGAGCTACTTTCTCATGGTGGCATCTACAACCCAGTCACCAACGTAATTGAAATATGTCCCTTTTGGAAGAAGATGAACCTTGATCAACAAAATAAACATAATAGGAAAAGGTAGCAAGAACAAAGATTAGTTTTGACTACAGAATGAGAAACAGAAAATGGTACCTTAGTGAAAGTCGCTAGTGCTCATTCTACACACTCCATACTAAACAATTGAGCCAAAAATTGAGTGACCTTGCTTTCTTTTTCTGTTCTTTGTGAGGATCAACACTTAGAGCTAATGCAAACTTGGCAAGTCTAGCCTTCAAGTTAGAAAATAGTGTATAGTCACCCAGCCCTATCCAAGCATTAATAAAGGGTAACCAACCCATCATGGTTGCAATCACCACGTATGTGATGCTGCCCTGCCAAGGTATGGGTTGCTTTCCGTCATCATGATCAATAACAAACGAAAAAATGCAATAATTGTGGTTGCCAAAAACCTCAGGCTTAGATTTGCGAGTGTGGGACAGGAGAAAAGGGTATGCGACCCGCCATGGCTGCAAGAACGATGGTGTGCTGCCTCGCCAAGATGCGAGCTAATTTCACCTACCATGGTCTGTCAACCACAAATGCAATAGTGTCTTCATTTCCCATAATAGATACAACAAGTTAGTAAATAGTATATCACAAAGGGTATCTAACCCACCATGGCTGCAGACACTAATCTCGTGGTGCTGCCCCGCCAACGAACGACATAAATCTAAGAGCCACGTGGATTCACGTAGAACATTACGCCACTATATGAACCCCCAGGTTTACGTGCATCGGCGATATGTCTCTTGATAGTCCTAATATGATGACTTGCAATGTCAGCAGGTTTCAACTATATCATTTGCGACCCTTGAGTTTTTTTGCGGTTCTGAATTTGGGCCACATCAAGCGTGTAGTTGTTCCTCCTAGTGACCTACATCATATGTGGTTAATAGTTAATCGTGAAGGTTTCGATGAAAAGAATTTTACAAACTATGCAATGTTATAGTTCTGAATTTAAGTTGTAAAACTAACATAATTCTGTTCGTGAAATGCAAATCGTTTTCAGATTCTGTAATTAGTTGTTTGTTTTGAAATCTCTGCTTCAAGTTTTACAAGAACTTGAGTGTGTTCCTATCGCATGCAGATCTAGATCGTCGACAAGCGCAATTCGAACTTTGGGGGCACAACATTATCAGTAGTAAGCACATTAGAGACAGATATCTTTACATTAATACTCAGGCAATTAAGAATTCATTTAGATTAAGATTTTTCTTCTCTATGGTCAGGTTCTTGTTATCAAGAACACATTGTTACATATTTCCGCCTCCCAATTCATCACAAAAATTGTTCAAATTCTCTTATCTCTTTGGAAAATATGTTTCATTAGCGTTTGGATATGGTTTTTGAAATGGTGTAAATGGTTCAGTGTTTGTTCAACCAAAACTGCGTTTTGCATATTCAAAACACCATCAGAAACCTAGTCTGGTGTTTTGTGTTTTTCTCTCTTTTATGATACCTTCGAGTTGAGGAAAACACAGCATTAAACTTTTTCGAAGACTGCAGAACTTGGCTCTGGAGGTCGACTTTTACGAACACAATGGAGTCCCAGGTGTGGCTGTTTTACTACGCTTTGACTAGCAATATTACACGTTGGCAGAAAGCCAATTAGCCTGATACCTGATAATTCCTTCTGAGGAACGAACTAAGGCATTAAGATTGGCATAGAAGTAGTTTGCTGGTCTAAAACTTGCCCTGGTTTTTCGTTATCTTTTTCTGCCTAACAACTTGTGAACCAAGACCTCATTCACTATCCCATTTCTACTCACAGGGGGGTGGTGATTGGGATGCAAAAGGGTATCAGCATCATACAAAACAGGTTGAGCACGCTTGGCCATATAACCTAGACCTGGGTTACGGGTGCCTAGGATGTCCTTGTGCAAGTCATTGGTTGCCTTTTTAGGTTTCTTTGAAAGCATGGGAATAGTTTGTGTTGGCATGTTAAATCTTTGCAACATATCTCTTGCAACTTTGTTAGCAGTTTTTAAACAAACTATTTCATCTAGATAACTATCTGCTAGATCCTTTTTCTCAGATAAAATCTTTTCCTTTTCAGATTGTAAAAATGCAATTGATTTTTCTTTTCCTGAAAGAGTGGATTTAAGCAAATCGTTTTCTTGCACAAGTTCAGCGTTACGCTTATTACGCTGAATCACTAGGGCTTGTTCCTGTCTAACTTTGTTTTCAAGATCAAGTTTGACCTTGTGGGTATCTAGACGACATATTTCTTGCTTGCATTGAAGAAGCTCATTTTTTAAGGTCTCGATTTCCAAACATTTTTCTTGGTTAACCTTAGCATGTCCGTCTAGTTGGGTTTGCAAGTCAGTTAAGATGGCAATCATAGAAACTTTATCAGATGTGTCAGCAGATACCTCAGTTGGAACATTTTGGGCTTCGGTGTCAAGAAGATACTGATGATACGGGATCGTATTGTCATCAATCTCAGTCTCAGCATCGGAGTCTAAATGTTCTTCATGGTGCATCTCCTGAATCTGATAATCCACATTATCAAAGATTTGATTGTCATTGGAGTGTACCTCATTGACTGGATCGTTGGTGGCACTGGTGGATGACAAGTTGGCCATGAAAACTGCAGCAGCATTGGGGCCTTCATCCACGTCTGAATCATATGCATCCTCATGGTTGACTTCGAAGATATTTGTTGTAGTCATTGCCAGAGGTTGATCATATGTTTCTTCATTTGTTGCCATTGAATAACGTTGTTTATGAATGATCTGATCTTAAGTGATTGTTGATTGATGACTTGGTGTGAGGTTTATGATTTTCGGGTAAATTTGAAACAGTAAAATGCTGTTTTGAGGGCCTAAATGACTCCGAATGGCCAAAAAATGACAGGGCTCTCGCTCAAAGAGGAAGAGTCTTGACCGTTGGGCCGTTTCCGAGCTTGTATAAAAATTTCAGAACAATCCGACACAAAAATTATTTTTGCGGCAAATCAAGCAAAACGCAACTTAGCTTGATGACAAAACGCAATGAATTGTCAAAACGCAACAAAGGTTTGTCAAAACGCAATGGATTGTCAAAACGCAACAAACTTTGTGGTCAAAACGCAATGATACTTGTTGTCAAAACGCAATGATATCTTCCTCAAAACGCAATGAAATTTTTCTCAAAACGCAATGAAATTTTGAGGGTGATGGAAGAGCAGGTTCAGATGTGGTTGGTGCGCAACATTAGGACAGTGGATCAACATATACTTGTAGATTGCTCCTGTTTCTTGAGAGTCTTTTGGCGATGAGCGCGTAGGACTTTGTGATGAGTATAGATTGTCTGAACATAAGGTGTGGTCAATTAAGATTGAGGATTATTTGAGTATCTTTATTTTTGTTGAGGTTGCATTTGTGTGATCTGAGATCTTTATGTGATTTTGTGATGTGATGGGTGAGATTGTGTTTTTGTGAGTATCCATGTTTATTGTTTTGACATTAGTCTCACCATACTTAACCAATAGGACTGAAGATTGTTGACATTTTAGTGTCCATCTGAGCATGAGTAGGAATGGTGAGCAGCTGGAGTAATCTTCATGTAATTCACAGATGTGGGACAAGCGATAAAGTAGTCTGAATTGATTCGTTTCCTAATAGCACGAAAGCGTTCGTACTCATCAAACTGATCTTCCTTCTTTGGTTGAAGAGTCCTACCTGATCCTTGCATAAGCAATCATCAAATTATCCCAAATCTCCTTTGATATGTGATTGTTTGATTTAGGTTGTTGAAGATTGTACTTCGGAATGCATTGCCTTTATGTGTATGGGAAGACCTTGACTTAGATTGATTTCAGCTTGTGGTATCAGCCATTCAAGTATGTGTTCCTCTTAATTGAATTAGAATCAAGTTTTCTTCCTCGGATTTTGCTGGGGGGCCACAACAGTAGAATCGTACGTTAGGTGGAGGATCAAGTGATATAGGGTGAGGTGTCGGTCCATTTGGGATGGATTTCCATATCAGCTTGCATTGGGTTTGCCTCGAATCTGTAATGTGTATAGAATTCGTCAAGGAAGCATTGTCACTCTTCAAACCAATATAGGTGGACGTGTAATCCGGTACCTGCTCGCATTTGTTTTCTTCATTGGATCCTTTCTAACATTAAGTATGATATGTAACGGATCGCAAGTGATTGTTGATTTGTTGGATTTGTGTTTATGTCTTTGTTGTTGCTTTGTCATGTTTGATTATTGGGTTTGGTTCACTCGTAAATACGGTTTAACTAGAATCTAGCTTGTTCGGCTCTCTAAGACTAAACTCGTTCGGTCCTTGAGGAGGTGAGCTTGTTCGATCCTCCTTGTATTCCACTCGTTCGGTCCTTGAATTCCACTCGTTCGGTCCTAGCAAGAATTCACTCGTTCGGTCCTAGCAAGAATTCCACTCGTTCGGTCCTAGAATTCCACTCGTTCGGTTAATTTTTTCCTAGCAAGTATCTCCACTCGTGCGGTACTTAGCAAGAATTCAAATCGTTCGCGGTCCTTAGCAATGAATTCCACTCTTTAGGTCCCTAGCACAAAAAGGGGGGGTTTGTTCATCCGTCTCGGTCCAACCTTGAATGCTACTAGTTCGGTTACCATGGGGTGTGTTGGTTGTTCATCTTGTTCGTTTTATCTTGTTCGAGCCTCTCGTTCGTTGTCACACAATGATTTATTGGTTCGAATCACCTTGATTTCCACTCGATTCGGTCCCCTAGCAAGAATTCACTCGTTCGGTCCTAGCAAGAATTCCACTCGTTCGGTGCTTGAAGACTTGAACTCGTTCGATCGTCAAATCCTTTTGCTCGTTTGGTTGACACGACTCACGAAACCAAGGACCTTTTTCTTGCTAGAAAACACCACGAACAACCTGTAAATCTCCAAGAAATCTCTACAAAAGATATGATTGCCTCGAACAAGTAATGATTAAACATCAAAATGATTCTCTTTCTTTTTGTTTAAAATTAAATCGAATCAAAAGAAAAAAATCTTAGATGTTTTGTAAACAAAAAAGAGGATGGTTTTTATGATATCAATGTAAACACAAACCATCTATGAACCAAAAATCAAAACAAACAATTAATCTAACAAAAAAAAATTCGAAACCCCTTTTTTTTTCGAAATCAAGAAAAAATCAAACACAAACCAAATCAATTCATCAATCTTGTAGGCTCTTGATTACACAATGTAGGTTCCATAACATTCATACAAACCTTAACAATGATGTGTAGAATCAAGATGCAGGAAAAATAAAGACTTTATTGATGATGAAGGGAAAAACCTTTTTGGTGTGTATAGATGCCATTTTATAAACCAATATTGACTACTAAATTGTCTCTAATGTCTAACCTAATTTGACCTAACTCTAACTAGGTTTATTCTCTTATACTAACAAGGATAGGCCTAGGAGGCCTTTGTGGTCTTTTTGCATCTTGGCCCGTTTACATCATTAAACATTAATTATGTAATTAACTAATGAGCTATAAAATGCTAGTTTTCTTCAAGACCGAGCTTCTCTTGTTAGACTGTGAAATTATGTTTCTAACAATCTCTTTTTAATTGAGGCCAAGAAAATCGACTTTCTACACTCGAAATGGTCTTATCTCGGCCTAAAACACTCAATCCTTTCGCATGTATCTCCTTAACCAGTCGACTCTTAAGGGAAGTCTTAGGAATGCACAAACGATTACCTTTAAACAAATAACCGTCAGTAAAATAAACTCACCCCGATGTTGCTTGGTTTCGAGCTCCATCCAAATGTTACCAAAATCTTCATCAATTGCATACAACTCCTTAATTGAATCGAAACCCAAAACCTCGCTACTAAGAGCCTCAGGTGTAGTAACACCATAACACTATTTTTTGGCTGCCACGTCAACGCCACATCAGCATAACACCAACACAACTCCCCTAATCATAACACCAAATTAACACCATAACCTTCTTTATTTCTTAATAAAACCCCCTAAACAATTATTTCATTATTTTAACAAACTAATCATTTCATTCATAATTAAACATACAAATTACATAAAAAAACACATTACGAAATTAAAAAAAAAAACATTACGAAATAAAAAAACATTACGAAATACAAAAAACATTACAAAAAAATCATTACAAAAAAAAAAAGTACGAAAAAAAATATTGCGATCTTAGTCTTCGTCGTATCCTCGTTCGCAACAAATCATTTCTCATTTTGTTTTTGATTAATTGTTTTTGCTTCTTGATCCAATAGGCGTCGTCGTCGTCCAAATCCTTGGTGCTCTAGTACTTGAAACCTCAATCATCCCAACGAAGTAGTGTGCGGTCTTTTTCGGCTTGAGCTTCGAAAGCCCTTTCGGCGGCTTCCCGTTTCAGACGAAGCTCCTGCTCCATTAACTCCCCGAATTGGGTTGACTGCTTTACTTACATCGGTGCTTCACTGTGCGTCGGAATTCGGTTTTCTTGGCTGGCCCACTGTGGTTTGCCGGTTCCGGACGTGGTCGTGACTTAGTGACCGAATTAGATCCTCTTGGGTGCCCTGAGGACGTCTCCGGTTTAAAGTCAAAATTGTTCAGGTGCCTCGTACCATTTCGGTGGAATCTCAAAACGGCCCAAGATCTTCTTGAGAAAACGCGACCCCCTTTATGCTCGTCACTGGTAATACTTTGAGCCCTGTTCAAATAATCAACTATCGTTTTCCGCCACTTTTCACCAATCGTTTGGCCGTTTGTACGCGGCGTTGAATCTTTAGGCAATTGGCATCTCTATGTATGCCATTTTTGTATCAACTATCCTTTGTACGTTTTTTGAAAATTTTCATTTTACTTTTTTTTTTTAGATGTTCAAAACCTGGATACTCAAAAACGTTTCTTGCTTTTGTGACCTTCGAAATTATTTTCTTCCGAAACGGTTTACCAGTAACATGTATGCAAAGAATTCTTCTATATTCGGACCGGTAGCCAACGGCCCACTGCTACCGGCTCTTGGGGCTCGTCTTCAACATTTTTCCCCCTTTTTGCTTTTGTTTTCTTGCGACCGCCTTTTTTTGGCGAATCGACTTGTTGAGGTTGAGTGAGTGATTGGGAAGTTTCTGAGTTGAATGATGGTGGGTTTTGTTGTAGATCTTGGAATTCACGGTTTAGGACTTGTGATTGTTGCCATCGGAAAAAAGCTTGTTGTTGTTCTTGTTGGTATTGTTGAAACTGTTCCGGCGTCATCGACGCGTTGAGGAGATTCATAAAACCGTTGTTGGGAATTTCAGACATTTTTTGTGATTGCTAAAAAGATGTATATTTGTATTTGAAGAGTGGTGAATTTGTATGTGAATTTGTATTTGGTAATGTGTTGTATATATAGTGAGTTGAGTGAGGGGGGTAAAATGATTTTTTTTAAATTCAGCCGTTTTAGGGGGTAAATTGAAAAAAATTTAATTTAAAAAAAAATTAAAAAAAAAACTAGCCGTTGGGGGGTAAAATGAAACTTTTCAAAATTGGGGGGGGGGGGGAAAGGGTAAAATATAAACAAACCGTTTAGGGGGTAAAATAATTTTTTTTAAAAGCCCCACGCGTGTTGGCTCGGCCTAAGCGGACAACGGTTGTAGTAATCGCCGGCCAACGCCGTTGCCGTACGTTACTACACTAAAAAAAAAAAAAAAAAACCTCTAATGGACCCAATAGTGGTCTTTTCTACTCAATATCAATTTATGTGTTTTTGAATATTCCTCAATGGTGGAAAAGCGTCTAGTGTTATCATCTGTCACAATCTTACCAAATTCAGCTAGTAACGGTTTAATTACCGCCGGTATACTTGCTTTATTCATGACAACTGTTAACGCCACTTTCACAACTGCTAATAAGCATAAGAAACTCTAGTCTCCATTCCTTTAAGCTAGTTATGATCTGTGATCCTAACAATCGTGTTTATTTTTATTTGTGTTGGTGATTTGTGCTAGGTCACAGATCTACACGATCGTCTGTTTATTTTATTTGTGTTGGTGATTTGTGCTATGTCACAAATCCACACGATTGTTAGGATACTTTGGGTTATCCTTTATGTTGATACTTTGGTTATACTCTGCTATTAAAAATTCTTTGTATTTATCTAGGTTTTCAGTTCGCTTGAAAATTGGTCTCAGCATGTTGGGGAATTCTTCAACAACTACTGATGGTCCATGTGTGTGACGCTTTGCTGCTTGCTACGATATGAAGACGGTGCTGCATATTAGGTTTTACTTAGCTTTAATATTTGTGTTTTCTCTCCAGTCCAAGCTTTTGCGATTTCATCGATCGAACTGCGGGTGAGTATTAGATGGATTAGGCCCTTAAGCCCGATTGGGTTTATGGGTTGGGTCACATTAAGTTTACAGGTTATAGTCGACATAAATATATAATGAATATTTCACAAACTTTTCTATGGCGCGTTTTCATTGTCTCAACAGCTACATGGTTATTTGAAAGGGAATTATAATTCGAACTAGTGCGATTTGTGTGGTCATTATTATATAAACCAAATGCAGTTTATTGCTATTCTCGAAGTAATTTTTAGTTTTTTCATTAAGCTTATCTTGCAATATCTTATCCAATTAAAAACTTTTTGTATGAAATATTGAACAAAATATCCTTAAGGAACATTTTTAAGTTAAGCTAATAAATATTTATAACATTTTTTTATTGAGAGAATACTAGCAAAAGCTAACTTTACTTGTAATGCGCCATGCATTAAGGCAAAGCAAAGACTATTAATCTACCTAGAAAGTTTAGTGCAATTATACTTTAGTTTAATTGCTCATTGTAATTTTTTTCAGTTTGCATAATACAAACAATATTTATCATGCGATAAAAGAGTTATAATTGCGATATTTGAATTGAAATGCGAATAAGGATTGAGAGCTAAGGAATAAACCTTTCGTATTGTCATTATAACATTGTTATTGTTTTGCATTTTTTGGACAAGAGCACTATTCATACGGGGAAATGTTAGCTGCAATTTATTGTGCTAATTGGCTACAATTTCTAGGGCGCTAAAATCATGGGTCTCCGAAGTATGTTTGCGGGTCTTTTAATGCTATTTTGGGGGCACTTGAATGATTTCTTGTGTATTTTTAGTGAGGAATTATAACCAGTTGACTACAATAATTGTAGCCAAGGTATCCCTATACAATAATTATTGCTTCTGTCAAACCAAAATATTAAAGTTAAGATTTGTCTAACTTTTCATTTCTTTTAGGGCAATGGCACAAAAAGTTATCTCAACGTAAAAGTCATTTTCATATATGGTACTGTACCTTTTTTTTGGCATAAAAAGGTACCCAACTTATTTTTTTGGCCCTATTTAGTTATTCTTCGTTAAAATTTTTAACGATCACCCAGTCGAAGTTTTTAAAGTTCAAGCTACACCGGCTCGCTACCACCACCACCAATCATCATCGCCACCACCAAGCCTCCCCACCACCGAAGGGTAATTACTCTTTAAACATGTGGATTGACTTCTGATTCGAACTTGTTTTCCAGATTTACTATATATACGAAAATTATACAAATGCACAAAACACTTATGTGTTGTGTGTGCGTATACTTCTAAATGTCAGGCTATTCACGAAATGCACAAAGAATATCAAGAATGAAGTAATTAGAATAGAGCTTTTAATTCCATAGAGTATGCTGCAAACAATCATCCTTTTTAACTTTCTTTATATTTATGGCTATATTACAGTCTAAATATGTATCAGTATAGTTGTCAAATGATTCTTAATTTGCAAAAGTATTATATGCTTATTGCATTAGCATTATTATTATTCCCAGATGCTAAGTATTACAGGTTAAGACTAATCCTCTATCTGAAAATTACTACTATGACTCGCAATATCTGAAGTTTTTGTTGTTCATTGTTTCTTTTTTTGGTAAAGGGTTTCAATTGTAAAATTTAATGGTGATCGTTATTAAATATTTAACGAAAATACCCAAATTGGCCAAAAAAATAAGTTGAGTACCTTTTTATGCAAGAAAAAAAGTTTGATACCTTGATTGGAAATGACCCTTAAGTTGGATACCTTTTTGTGCCATTTACCCTTTCTTTTCCTTATTTGTGTGATGTTTTAATAACGTGTATTAAATATTTCGTGTATGTCTTCGGTTTTGAAATTTCATTCATTACTTTTTAACTTCCAATTTAAAAAAGGAGTATTAAGGGGAGTAACATTACTTTTTTTAATAACTTTAAGTTATCAATCTTTTATATAATAAAAAAAGTTACGTTATTTCATAGTTTATTAGGCAATTAATACAATTTCTTTATATAGAAAAAAATGGTACGATAATCAGGACGATTGATTTTGACAGTAGAAAAATCGATCTGATTGGTTTAAATACAAGTCTCAAAATATTGAATCCAATTTTAGAGTAAAATTGATAAAAAAAACACATGTAGAATGAAAAAACCACCAAAAAATATATGTGTCAAAAAGGTGATTAAAGAAACTTTAAAAAAGAGAAAGTAATTAGAGAGAAGTGCAAAAATCATCCTTGTGGTTTGTCAAAAAATTGTCTCACGTCCCTCGTTAAATAATTGTCCAAAAAAAACATCACCTGTATCCGTCATGTAATGGGACACGATACATCCTGTTTAACGGTGCAAGATTTTTTCTCGTTAATTTTTTAACGAGGGGAACTATTTTTTTAACGGTGCAACTGTATAGAAGGGTATTGTTGTCTTTTTGCTGCCACACGGATGTATCGTGAACTTTTGCTTAAAAAAAATAGTTTTTGTTTGTTTTTTAATTAAAAAAAACTTTTTTACATTATTATTCGTAAAAAAAAAATTTACAAAATCTTAAAAAATAAAATTCGCACTTTACAAAATCTTAATTTTTTGAAAATAATTTAAATTTTTTTCGTACTTTTTAAATTTTAAAAAATTCAATTTTTTACGTTATTATTCGTGAAAAAATTTAAATTTTTTTTACAAAGTTTTGTAAAAAAGTTTTAAATTTTTTTACAAAACTTTGTAAAAATTTCGTACTTTTTACAAAAAAAAATTCGTAAAAAATTTTGTAAAAATTTTAAAACTTTCGTAAACTTTGTACAAAAAAATTTAACTTATTTTCAAAAAATTAAGATTTTGTAAAGTGCGAATTTTATTTTTTTAAGATTTTGTAAAAAATATTAAATTTTTTAAGAATAATAATGTAAAAAGTTTTTTTTTTAAATTAAAAAACAAACAAAAACTTTTTTTAAAGCAAAAGTTCACGATACATCATTGTGGAGCAAAAAGACAACAATACCCTCCTATATAGTTGCACCGTTAAAAATTAGACCTCGTTAATAATTAACGAGAAAATTTTTTGCACCGTTAGTCCAAGGGATGTATCGTGTTCCAAAACATTAACGGAGGGATGTGTTTTGGATAATTATTTAACGAGAGACGTGAGACAGTTTTTTGACAAACCACATGGATGATTTTTGCACTTCTCTCAAGTAATTAATAAAACTTTAGTGGTTGAATTTTAAATAATTTATTAGGACTTAAGTGTAACTTATAAATTTCTATATTTTTAAATAACTTAAAAAAATAAACATATACTCTCTGGATTTTTATTTACCACGCTATAACTTTTTATTTTAAAAATGTACACACATATATTTTGTTCTAAAAGAACATATATGGTTGTTTTAAAAAACAATATTATGTATTGCATGTTGATTTACTACATACATAATGAAGCGCACGGTTAGTGTTTTATTTGCTATTTGGACAACTAGCAAAATCAAGCAATGCGGTTGGCAAATAAGAGTCAAAATGGCATATCAATTTGGTCAAGATATTAAATTTTCGTCTAATTTATAAAATGTGCTAGAAAAACATATGCGTCAACTTTGTAAAAAAAACTTAATAATAGATAGAGTAATTAATAAAGCTTTAATTGTTAAGTTTGAATAAAATATACTTATCAGTTTTTATTTTTTTAGTAGCTTTATAAATTTATTAAATACCTTATATTCTTTATATTTTCTAAAAAATACAACAATGTGTTATTGTTATATATATTAATATATATTAACTAATATATTTTCAAAACATTGTAAATATATAAGAACAAACATGAGTTATTGTAACTTATGTATAATTGAATTATTGAGAGATATGTACATATAAAGAACGACTCATGTTATTCAACCACATTATATCTTCATGTAATAAATCCATAGATGCCCGCTTTCTTCGATACGCTAATAACGTTCTGATCCTGTGATTGTATCGATGAATTGAATCCTTTAATTGTGATTTCTATGATTGGTGTCGACGTAGTTATGTTTGCTAAATCTAGGGTTTTGATTCTTGAGATCAATTCTCTTGATTGGAGTGATATTCACCTCTCATTGATCGATTGTGGATTCATATTTTTCTGATCTCCTTGGATTTATCATTATCATGTGTGACGAGTTTTATTAGGGTTTGATTTTTTTATTATTTTTTTAGGGTTTTGTCGTCGCTGTTTATTTTTAAGGTTTGGTTGTTCCTCTTTTTGTCACCATGCTCTTGTCTATGTCAACGTTCTATTTGAAGCCAAGTGTTAGATCTTCTAAATCTATTTTTGTAACCAATTTTCTCGTATTAATTCTTGGGTCGAAGGAATTGTGCAAGGTTTGCGAGGGGCTATGGGAAGGTGTTTAGACGTTTTTATTTCCTAATAGTAGATCCAAAGCAGGTATAGGTTTTGTTTTTTTGTCTCGGTTTTGATTCGTGTTTAAGATTGTTGATCGTGTGGTTGGCAATCTTTGTACGATTTGGATTGGTCGTTTCCATCCTCCTGCTAATATTGCCCGTTATTGAACGTGCATAACAAACCCTGTAAAAACCATCGTGGCACTTTCAATCCAATGCGCATGGAATTTTGGGTCCTTTTGTTTCCGTGCTGCTAGAGACTTTCCACCATTGATTGCCTCTGTTGCTCCTGTATCTTCCTCACCGATGTTGGTTTTGGATGATTCCTGTGTTGTTGAACGTGACCTCTCATGTCATGTCATGGGGGTTTTGTGAAATGATATTAACTCATTTCATAACTATGATTCTTTTAAGCCCTAAGGAAGGTTTTGAACATGTGAAAGCTGTCGTATTCGGTTGGGTTATGGTGTGTTGATTAGAATTGGATAACAGGGTTTAAGGCAATTGGTTTTTGGATCATGTAGGCGTTAACTCTTGGCTTCTGTCGTTTTCAATCCCTATAATGAATTTTGGTGTGCATGAACGTGTTGGTTGGGTTGACATTTGACTTGGTTCCTCTTCATGTTTGCGTCCGCAGAAACGTTTGCAAGTTTGGTAACAAATGGGGCGAGGCTTTGGATATCGAGGATAATTTTGGCTCCTCTTTTGCTCGTAAGCGGTTGTGCATCTTAACGAAACAACCAGAATCTATATTGGAGAAATTCAAGGTGATTTTTAAAGGTAAGGTGTTTGTGGCTCGGGCGAAGGAACTTTTTACTTGGAATCCGAGTTTTCTTGAACCTCTAAGGAGTGTTGTTTATACATCGGTTGACGAATCAAAGCTGGCGCTAGAATCTTTATGATGGGGGCGATTAGTGACTGTCGTGTCAGATGATGAATGTAATGTGGATGGTGTTTCCGAGACAGTTTTCAGTGATAATGTGGATGAATGTAATGTTGATGGTCATGGTAAGGAGACGGACAAACAACAATCAGAGGATCTGTTTGGTTTTTATGATTTATTGAATAAACTTCCCGCTAAAGGCGTTCGTGATGCGAGTACCTCTATATCGCATCCTCCTGGTTTTACCCCTAAAACTTCTGTGTCGCTACGCTGAATGTTGTGGATTTTGTGAAGATGGGTCCTACTAATGTGAAGACATGGATGAATATGGCCTAGGGTGGATTGCTATGGTTATGGACCATCACAGGAGGTCCATGATTCCTCAATGGAGATATCATCGAGAATCAGTTTCTTCCTTTTCACATAAAGTTCATAACGGTGGCTCTATTCTTGACATTTTGGATGACATGGTTCGGGTTTGGAATTTCTATAGTTATATTTTGGAGGGGGTTTCGAAAGATATGGAAACGCTCTTATTGGCTCACAAGGAGATGAAGATGTTTTTAAATGAATATTCTTTCTCTCAATAATTCAAGCGTCTTGGGCACAAGACGAAAAAGGAGTGAGTTAAGGAGTTAATTATTAGCATAGGATCATTTTTTGCGTTGCAAGAGACAAGATGGATTTGTATTTTCATGATGGACGTAAGTCCCTTTGGGGAAATTTCGAACTTGATTTTGTTGCCAGTGACTCATTAGGGAATTTCGGTGGTTTATTCTTTGTTTTGAGGATGGCTTCTATCTTTCCCAGAAAGATGGCGTACTTTTTGATAATTTTTATAGCTATTTTCGGCCACATGGTTACTCGTATGTCAGATTCTTTTGGTTGGCGGTTTACGCTCCTCAACAGCTGAGGGTAGCATAAGGGTCTCTGGATTTTTTATCTAATCTTTTACGGAGATGGAATGGCGAAGCTATTATAATGGGTGACTTTATTGAGTTCGGACTATGGATGAAAGACTTGGTTTCGGATATTCAATGGTTCTAGTGCCAGTGTTTTATCGGATTATTGTGTCTTCTTTTATTACCCCCCCCCCTTTTGGTCTTGTGGAATGTTAAGTTGGAAGGGTACTCGTTTACTTCGCTTGTCGCATCCATAAGCCTCCAAAATGAGTAAATAGATCGCTTTCATGGTATGGGAAGGTATTATCTCGCTTTGTTCCGTTTTCGATTTAGCTTTGTGTTCTTTGACCCTGTCACTTGTTCGATCATCGTACTATTCTTTTGGTGGGAAGTTTCGTTGATTCTTGGTCCGAACTCCGGTTTCGGTTCTATCATCTCTTGGTTAGGATGGGAGGTTTGCATTCGATGGTGGCGCTTTGGGGTGGCTTTTTCGCTTCTCGATTCCAATGCTTATGGTTAGGTTTAAGAAGAAATGGCAAGCTTAGGTCTATTATTCGTTAATGGGTTAAAGATAAATTGTTTCATATTCTACGCAAAAAATTTCTTACAGAATGATTTGAGTCACTTATTGATAAAGACTTGAATGGGGGCGATACGTTTCTGATGACATCTTCTCAAGTCGGATGGATCTAAACCGACGGCTTCTGCAAGGAAATTAAACTTTTGGTGGTTTTAGGATCTGGTTTCAAAAAATTAAAATCAAATGGGCTATCGAAGGAGATGAGAATTCTAAATTCTTTCATGGTATTATTATAAGAAAAGGTTAAGTTGTGATTCGTGTGTTTTCGTTGAGGGCACTTGGTGTTGTACTGATCAAGTAGTATTGTGAAGGAGCATTTAAGAATCTACTTTGAAGTTCGATTTCTACTAAACGTGTCTATGATCGTCTCAACTTAATGCTCTTTTCATAAATCGGGTGGTCTTCGGATCAGGGTGGATGAAATGGATGGTAGGGCTTTCAGTATCGAGGGAACGAAATTCGTATATGGGATGGGTTTAGGGGTTGCTATGGAAATGTGGCGAGAATAAGTCTCCTCGGCCCGAATGGTTATACGTTTCAATTTTTTATAAAAGTTTTGGAGTCTTGTCGGGGCGATTTTTTGCGATAGCGTGTCGACTATTTTTTTATAGTCTGGTACTGTTTCCAGGGGGTGTAACTAGTATTTCGATCGCCTTAATTCCTAAAGTTAATGATGCTAAGTTCGTTATGATTGTCGGCCTATCAGTTTGATTGATGCGTTTTATAGGGTGACTAACGAAAGTCTTAGTAATCGTTTGGCTACTGTTATATACCGATTTAGTTTCCGAGAATTCAATCGGCCTTTTGTTGCTAAATAGACAAATATTGGGGTCTTTTATCTTAAATGAGGTGTTAAACTGGTGTAGCGAAAATAGGAGCAAGCTATGTTTTTTAAGGTTGATTGTGCTGTAGGCGTATGATTCGGTTCGCGGGATTTTCTCTTGGATATTCTTTCAAGCGTTTGGGTTTGGGCCGAATTAGTTAGTGGATCAGTGGTACTTGTACTTCCTCAATGGGGGGGGGGTGGACTTCCATTTTGGTTAATGGTAGCCAACGTTGAGTTTCCCTTTTTGTTGTGGGTTGAAACAAGGTGATCCGTTGGCCCCTTATCTTGCATTCGTATTTATGGAGTCTATTTTACATATCTCTTTTCCGTGTTGTTAGTCGTATGGGCTGTTTAAAGGTTTTTCAATTGCATGGCTCGGTTAATATTTTCATCTTTTTTATGCTGACGTTGCCTGTTCCATTGGAGAGTGGTGCGGCGAACAGAAATTACATAATATTGTTAAAGTTTTAATTGCTTCCAGCTTGCGTCGGGTCTTAAGATCACAATGTAAGAGCAAGTCTTGGGTTTATTGTCGGGTGTTTTCTCAGAATGTTGTTTTGCAGGCGGCGAATAGGATCGGGTGTGCTGTTTTGAACACTCCTTTTTGTTATCTTGGTGTGACGGTTGGGGAGTGTATGTCTTGGAAGTCGGCTTGGGTTGGCTTGGTGAACAAACTCAAAGCCCGGTTATCTAAATGGAAGGTTAAAACCCTCTCCATAGGCGGCATATTGACCCTTCTTAAATCCGTTCTTGGGGCCTCTCCAATTTATTATATGTTCAATCTTTAAGGTTCCAAAAGGACAGTGTTGAGGACTATGGATCTTTCCGTGTAGTAAGTTCTTCTACGGTCCTGTTGATTCTTCGGATAGAAAGATTTCGTGGGTAGCTTGGGACAATGTCTTCAGCGTCAAAACTGAACGGTGGTCTTGGTGTCTCGAGTTTCTCGCGTGAAATCGTGATCTTTTGTTGACAGATATTTTGAACGTGGGTGTGGCGCTTCATTTTGGCGTGGATCTTTATGGTGTAATGGTATATCAAAGCGATTTAAGGCTCTAAGTTTGGTATCTTCATGTGGACCGATCATCCCTCGATTTGGTTGCTCTATTTTAGTTGAAGTTAAATCTTTGAAAGATTCTGGGTTTTGATTTTTCTGTCGCGATTGTAAGAAGCGATTGGGGACGGGTCTTGTCTAGTTTTTGGTAATGATTATTATGGTTAGTTGATGCCCCTATTTGTATTCAGTTTCTCAGTTTGTTTGCTCTCGAATTGGATATGGAGATTGTTGGTGGCTAATAAATTGGAGCTTCTTCGGTTCAGTCTTCTTTTCGGCGGGATGTGGGGATGGATTTTTTGTTGATGGAGTCTAGAGCTGTAACTTGGCGCAGAGGGTATGACCTTTCTTCTGCAATTCTGAACTCGGTTGTCCTCTCGTCTTCCAAAGATAGGTGGACTTGTGTTTTGTGGAAGGATGGAGAGTTCAAGGTGAATGTCATCAGGAAACTTTATTGGATGACTGTTTCTCCCTTCGATCGGATGTTAGTGAAACGAGATGGGTTAATTCAGTCCTATTACAGTTAATGTTTTATTCTTGCGTGGCTCGTCGTGATAGGTTACCTACTAGAGTCATTCTTAGCCGTAGAGGTATTTTGTTGGCATTTCTGCTGTTTTGTCCTCTTTGTAAATGCTGCTGTTTGGTTGGATGTTCAGCATGTTTTATTTCGATGTTACGTGGCTCGGGTTGTTCTTCGGAAAATTTGTGTTGGGTTGGGATTTGCGTATTGGAGGGAGACTTTTGTTCTTTCTCGGATCTGGGATGCCTTGTGTTCTTTTCCTTTAGGCTTTTCTTCTCCGTCTCAAGTTATTTTAGAAGTTGTTTTTTATGTTGCTTGGGGGCGGATTTGGATGGCTTCGAAATCAGTTGGTCTTTGACGCTTCGCCTCTAATGTCGACGATTTTTGATGGACATTGTTTCTGGTCCTTTTTATGGTGTTCTAGTAGATGTATTGGGTTTTTTCTTGGGAGTAGTGATTAAAAATCCCCTTTCTCTATTTCTTTGTAATGTCTTTCTAGCTCCTTGCTAGTTTTTTTAATAAAGTTGCCGTTCAAAAAAAAGGTAAGGATATCCGGAAAAAGCATTATTTTTAAACTACCCGCATTTAAACTCATGGTATTCCTCTTTATAAGTTACACGCGTATGGGTTTAATATCGGCGTAAATTTTTATAACATTATTATATATATCATATTGAAGGCACGAATTCACACGTTAATGAGAGATAAAAATTAATCAGACGGGAGTTACTCTAATATTTACGTGTTACAACGACACATATTTTTTCAATGTCGTTATGCGCTACTAAACACACATAATTTCTAACACATAATAATGATAATTTCATTTAAACAAAGTCAAATCATTTGTGCAACAAAAATCTATACAAAATATCAATCGGTATTAACACATAATGAAAAAATTATGTAAACTCGTGCGTACATAGGTATTGTAACTATTTAAGTATTAAAAAGTTAATATAAATTTATAGAAAAATATTAAACATTACAAACTCATGAATTTATAAATTGTCACACTCTTTAACATCAAAACAAAATTATTCACATGTTATTACTCGTTATACTATTTGCTCAAATTGCGTGCGTGCACGGGTTGATATAATTGGTCTGTTGATTAATAATTAAGATATAACTATTCCGAATAAAAATATTAAGTACAAAGAGTGAAATTCGAACCGTAAAAATTGAAACGATTTTATATTAATTTACACGGAGCAAAGTAAAAAACAACATAATCAAACATTAGATGTTTTTAGAAAATATATAATCTACTTAAATCGCAATAACAAAATTAAGATATTAGCAGTAAGATATTAATGCCACGATATTTTATTTCACTCAAAGGGAAGGGAGTGGTCGTGTCATAGGTTCGTGCCAAGCTATGGCGCGAGGATAGATGCCCCCCCATGGCGCACCACGTCCGTGGTTCGCGCCAAGGTCTCTCGCGCTGTGGCTAACAGCCCACGCGAAAGATTTTTTTTTTTTAAAAAGTATCCGTTGGGGGGAGCGGGTTTTTTGAAAAAAAATACCCCCAAAACCCTATTTTTACCCCTTTAAAATCCTATAAATACCCCTTTTATATTTTATAACTTCACACACAATTTCTATATATATTCTACATCAATTACTTCTCGGTTTTTCTTTGTATAGACCTAATAATTCAAACGATTTCGACACAACCAACACATATGTATCATTATGATGCTTTCTTTCAACCCGACTATGAATCGCTATATGCGAGATTACGAGTCGTATCAACATTATATGAGTTTGTTGTGAGCAAGAAGACGGGGTTTCGGTTACGGTCTTTAGGGGGAGGAGGAGTAAATATATCGAGAACGTGAAGAGGCGGAAGAACGGCTAATCTGCCGACTATTTTTGGTGACGACGTATACGGCCTAAATAATCCGGAGAAACGTTTTGGGAAGGTTTGTATGTGATCTTCACTTTTTAATATAATAGTCAACGCGATTTCTTAAGTTATCGATCGCTTCAGCCTTATTCCCGAGTACTTTACTATTTTAGCTCAGGGCTCGAAGCGAACCGGTCGTAAGAGTATTGGAACTATTTTATAAGTGACCATCAATCCGCCATCGCCAACTGGCGTACGGCACTGACTGATGCAATTTGATGTGTATTTGCAAATTGACTGAACGTACTTACGTGGAATGTTTAAGATAACTTTACTGAATGCATTCACTGTTTATATTATATCATAAGTTTTTAAGAGACAAGTGCAACTGTTATTGAAAAAAACATATAAAATTGCACGAAGAAAAACATGGACTCCCGGGAATGCTCGGGAGTATTGATTGTATGCATTGGGATTGGAAAAACTGCCCAAAGTCATTACATGGGCAGTTCAAAAGAAGGGATCATAAATACCCAACTCTTATGTTAGAAGCTGTTGCGGATCAAAGATTGTGGATTTGGCATGCATATTTTGGGGTTCCTGGGCGAATAATGATTTAAATGTGTTATATGGTTCCAAACTAAATCCCACTCTTAAAACCCCTCTTCCAATTTTTTGGATGATGAAATTGTTGATATAGCTTCAGAATGTTGAGTTTTTTAGTAATTACGGGTCATACATACAGGATGTTACTATTTAGCCGACGGTTATTTATCCGGAAGCTGGGTCTACGTTCTGTCAAACTTTATTCTATTTACAAGGGAGTTAAGACCTTTAAGTTTAAAACAGTTCAAGAAGCTGCAAGAAAAGATATTGAACGGGCATTCGGAGTCCTACAAGGTCGTTGGGGTATTATACGACAACCCGCGCGTGCAATGCAAATCAACAACCTCAAGAGAATCATGTATTGTTGTATAATTTTACATAACATGATATTGGAAAACGAGGGCTGCCCCATTGCCCTTCTGAGTAATAGCAACATTTGTGTTACTAGTACCCCTGCAATCGTGGGCAAAGTGTCCTACTTTGTTACACTTGTGGCACCTCTGGGTGCACGGGCCATTGTGGTGAAGATGGCACTTGGTGCATTTAGGCAGAGATCCCATAAGGCACTTCTTTAGCCATGTACCCATATTTGTAGACCTTGGCGCCATTGTGCCTTTTTAAAGGTGTTGTTTGCTGCAGGTAACCTTGGTTGTTCTAGATGAAATCATTCATCAGCCTTCCTTTGTTGTCAGATTGCCTTCTGCTGTAGGTGCGGAGTTTTCTGATCCATAAAGGTCGTGGCACAACTCAATTATCTCATTCCCACGTCTTGGGTCTTGGCAGATTGTCGTTCCCATAAATGTTATCAGGAAGTCCTACTGATGTACTTGACAATCCTTCGCGGTTTCGTTGGCAACAAACTTTGGTACATATAGGGTTAGTTCTTGGAACACGTTCGTGTATGCTTGGAACATCGTTCCCCTTGACCTTCTAGGTTCCACAACCTCAATTTCATAATTTCTTGATTTACCCTGCGGGACAATAACTTGTCGTCATCTTTTTCTTAAGTACTTCCCAAGTCTAATTGCATATGCCTACTGGACCTAAGGTTATATTATCTGTCCTCATTTCCACCAAGTCAAAGCAGCACCTAACAGAGTGCAGGTGGCAAACTTTACTTGATTCTCAATGGCACAACCACTGATATTGACTCCATCTTCACAATCTATCGAGTCAAACCGACCACGCCTTCAGTCCCCTTGAAGTTCAAAGTTTGACACTTCATGAAGTCAGCATAAAAACAAGGACACGCAGTTTGCACGTTCCTTCGGTTATCCTCGTGCGAACTGTGGCTTCCATCTCCATTGTGGTAGTTTCGCCAAAGAGCTTGGTTCAATCATTGCTTGGTGGATTCTGGAGTCTTGTTGTTTGGGTTGGCGTTGTTAACCGGGGTATTGGTCCTCTTCTGGTCGTAGGTGCCATGATTTGTCTAGATCAAAAGACAAAACATGAGGTTATGTGACAGAATATAATAATGTATAGACAAGATATTAACACAAGATAGGTATATAGTACAATATAACACATCCATTTCATTCATAACTTTGAAAATTTTACATGAAATAGTTGTTGTGTACAAATTATTACAATACTAAAGATCTAAGGCTTTGTTAGCTGGGAAAACCACGAACTACTCTAACAGCCTTTGTACAATGACCTAGCAAGATAATTAATAACTTAAATAACTAGATATCTATCTGTGACTGTCAGCTTCCCCAGGAAGTATCCTGTGTGCATCTGGAATTCCTGCCTCTTGGGTTGGCTGTCTAGCTCTCCTCTGCTGCTCTCGCAGTGTAACAACTCGGCCTGCATGTCGCTCATCTCTCGCCTCATGTCTCTAATGACTCGGAGAGTCTCTACCATCTGTGCCTGACGTCTACGGTCAGTCTCTCGAAGCGCTGCTAACTCAGCCTGCTGCATCTGAAAGCGAGTCTCATGTACCTGAATGTTGTGTTCCCGAATGAAAGTACACTGGCATGCTGGAGCTGTGTCTGGTTCTGTGCCTGGAGAAGGTTATTCTGTGAATTACAAAGATCACGATGGGTCTGAAGCTACCTAATGAGTCATCTGACTCAATATATCGAGTGAGCCAAGCCTCTGGGAAAGCATATGCCTCTTCCTTCCACTACATTACTGTCTCCTAGAGAGTCATCCTATCCCCCATAAGTAAATCGACCCGCTGCGAGTCCATATCGACTCGCTGTGATATATGAGACCTACTATCCTGAGCATCCTCCAGTAAAGCATACAAGTCCTGTGTATCATGCTCATGGAGCTCAGCAAGTCTTGACCTCTTGTATTGACCTCTCTAAGGTTACGGTGCGTATTCGGGCACTGCTCTGCTGGATCCTCCCAGGGTATCCCTAATACTAGTACCCAACATTCTCTAATCCCCTGTTGTCTCTCCCCAGCATCTACCGTGCTGACAAACCCATAATCTATCCCCCGACCTCTGGTAGGTCTAGCAGTAGAACTCTCTCCAACCTCATATCGGGAGCCTAGAATGGACAAACACAACCTCTTGCGAGGAGGATGCTCTAGAATTCTGGGTTGTTATCCTTTCTGATCAACAGGTGGTGGTATGTATAGAGATGGTGGTAGTGGTGGTAGTGGAGGTGATGGTAATGCGGCAGTAATCTGCATCAATGAGAGCCTGAGTGGACGTCATCCTGAATGTCTGAATTTGGGGTGGACACCCAGTATGATGGTAGTAACAGTGTGATCGTATGTGCAGGTGGGGCATGCACACTTAGCAAGGCGCTCCATACAAGGGGGAGCGGTGGTGATAGTGAGATAGGTGGTGATGGTGATGGAGTAGTCATGGCTAGAAGTCTCTCAACCTCTGCCCCTGGTGGAAGGGATATGGAAGTCTGAGGCCGGACGGTAATCCTATCCTCCATTAGTATGTTCAGTGCGTGGGTAGGTTTGGTTTAACAGGCTCTATTCCTCAGGGGGGATAAAAAAGCTCTTCAAAGGTTTACAACTATTTGTTAGAGTCGGCCGGAGCATAAGTGAACCTCTTCCTCCTCTTCCTCCCCCTCTTGTCCTCCCCTTTCCCCCCTCCCACCCCCCCCCCCTGCTCCATCGTCCTCATTCTCTCATCCTGTCATTGCCGTCACCCTAGATGATTCACGTAATCATCATCTCCATAATCTCCATCGTCTATATAGGATAGTCAACCAGACCATCCTCTGTTCTCATAATATTCGTACTCACTCGGGATCTCTCTCGGATCCGTGATACTCAGCAACATACCCCGGTGACTCAGTGGTGGGTGAATCAACAGGAGGTAATGGCTGCTCCTCAGCCGGAAACTCATGCTCATCCTCCAATGGTATATACTCAGTGTATATAGGCTCTGGCACGTAGTCAGGATCATGTGCCCTGTTACGAACATAGGTTACGCGTTTCCTCGTCTGAGGATACAAAAAAAAATATTGTGGTTGTTGTGGTCCTATGGGCCTGGTATGTAATGCCGGTGTTTGGTTAGGTCTATTGGCTGTATCGCTGGAGTCTCACGTCGTATCTTAATCGATGACCCGTGGGATACACATTTTGTTCCCTATGGTCTCTCCTCATCATCGGCTCCCCAGAAAGCATTGCCAGGGCTTAGTTGGTGTCGGTTTTGTCTGTAGACAGAGTGTAATGTGACAGCTGATGACGCGAAGACTATGACTGCCGCAAAAGCAAAAATAACTTATTTAAGTAGTACTTATAGGAAAAATCGGTATGATATGTCTTGTAAGCTATAAATTAAATTTGTTCTTATAGTAATTATACGTACATATCATTTTATAACACGTAATATCGATCATCGTACGCATTAGTACCCCCTTCTAGTGCTAAATACAAATGCATGTCATGCGAAGCACATAATTTGGTTGCAACATAGTATGTGTGGTATGTCCTTGCCTATAAACCCCGTTTGTAAATCAAGTGTTTGAAAATGGTTATAGTCCAGACAAGACTTTTGACCTGGTTCTCTATAACCTTGGCTCTGATACCAATCTGTAACACCCTCAAAATTTGAGATTTGTTTAGTACGCAGCGGATTGTTGAATATCCGAGGGCGTTACTTATGGTCAATAACCACAAGATTTAAACGACTATAAAGTGTCGTTGAAAAAGTTACATTGGATTAACAAAATAACTGTTTGTTACATAAAGCTCATGGCTTCAACTTGTTCAACATTAAATAAGTTAGAGTTTTGTTACATTGTCCCAAATCGTAATAAGACCCAAATCCTTAAGTGTTGGATCTTCAATTATTGAATTCAATGTATCATCGCACCTCGTATGCCATATTGACCTGAAAAACCATGTTAAAACGTCAACATTTTATAAAAGTTGGTGAATTCATAGGTTATGTAAAATTCAATCTGGTAGGACTCAGATTTCATGTGTATGATTAAGCAACAATGCAAACATCATAAAAAGTAATTACGTTTTTCCTAAGTCATGACACTGACGGCTTCGACCATATATGAATGCAAATTTATTTGCCAACAAGTGTCCGTGTAATGATGTGTCTAACCCCACAACATCCAAATTCGACCATGGTATGCGTTCGTTCCCGAGTGTTAGCTTGTCACGATTACGACACGGGATTGTCAATCCCTAAGTAGATCTTATTCATAACATTCGCGCTACATAATGCAATTCCAATCACATCTATTCATCTAACAGGTATGGATCTCGGACTTAAGGGGTTTTGATAAATTAGGAAACACATAATCTTTGGTATAAAATGTTTCATGATAAAGGGCTTAGTGGGTTATTGCTACTTAGGCAAACACGTAATCATAGTATAAAATGTACACTTGCGTCCAATTTGTAAAACAAAGCATGTTCTCACCCCAAAGATGTAAATCATTTAAATAATTATAAAACATGGGGCAATGAACTCACCTTAGTAAATAGTCCTCTGAAAATGATAATTATATCCAAGTATGGCGAATGAATCACTCCGTCAAATACCTAAGTAAATACGGCCACTCTTAGTCTACAAGTTTAGGCTAACGACTCAATGCATAAACCACAATAAATTTGCTAGTTTATATATATATACTGTTATCACTTGTGTGGTGGTGTACACGTTTATTGTATTCGTTTTCCTCGTTTACTCTTGGGAAGGTGTACGACTATATACTTTTAAGTTTACTAGGTGTTTAAGTATTAATAATAAACACACCTATTTATCATTCGCGTGACTTTAGTTATATAAGTATTCGTATTATATCACGACTAGTCCGATACCATAAGTGTTTATTTAAATCACTTAATTATATAAAATACTCTTAGGTTTTCATTATTGGCAAAAACAGTCCTTATAGTTTAAAATAAAATATTTATCGTTTACACCCTTGAGTTTCCATATTGATACGTTTAGTCCCTCTATTTTACAAAAATTACATTTTAGGTTCTTATGAGTTCCAAATAGTCCCTTAAGTTTAGGAATGTCAAAAACAGTAATATTAATACACTAGCAGTATTAACAATATGCTAGCAGTACTAACTCTGCTAGCAGTACTAACTTCTGCTAACAGTACTAACTTCTAAAGCATGGCAGTATTAACTTCTAATTTAGCTCGTATCATACAACTCATTAGTGAGTTATAAATTTTTTAGAGTTTGTTTGAGCTCGTGTTGGACACAAGAAAGTTTAGGAATGTCAAAAACAATATTATTAATAAACTAGCAGTATTAAAAATATAATAGCAGTACTAACTCTGCTAGCAGTACTAACTTCTGCTAGCAGTACTAACACTGATCTTGTGTATAAGCATGAATGTTTAAATATGACATGCACACGTAAAAGTTTGGGGAGAACAGAGTTAGTATAAGCATGAATGTTTAAATATGACATGCACACATATCCCAAACAATTCACATGAGCCTAACAAAGTTTGGGGAGAACAGGTGTGCATGCAGAATGAATCATATTATTATACTCCCCCTCAATTACGAGGTTGTTAAGTATTATGATACTTGACATGAAAATGTTTCTGTTTCCAAACGAGTTATCAAACCTCTCGGTTAAATATTTTACGTGTGCATGTCATATTTAAACATTCGTGCTTATACACGAGATCTTTGTTACGTACCTTATGGCTTTTGGTTCACCACACAAGTCTATATATGTTGTATATTGTAAGACGTGGACATGGGTTGTGTCATGCTAGGCACGACCCATGTTTAGCTTGTTAACACACAATAACCGTGCCTTATGACACATGAAGCAAACATGAAACCTGAATATGAACGTAGGCTAAGACACTTACAATGGTCCTAGCTTCTTGAACGTGTGTGTCGTGTAGTCGTGTGGAAACTCGACTTGTATACCCTAAGCCTTAGTTTAGACCGAATCTTTCTTGTTTTCAAACCCTTAAACGTATAACCCTAGCTTGATGATTACTAGTGTGATGTCGTGTTTGTGTGGATAGTGTCTCGGCTGTGGTGACCCAAAACAAATAGAGCAAAGTAGAGAGTGTTTCGTGTATGTGTGGGTTGCAAGAGTGTAATATGGTGAGGTTGTGTGAGTATTTATAGGCAAATACTTGGTTACATGTTTCTAGTTACACAAACAAACCAAACCAATCCATGCCTTGTAGTGGTTTTGAAGTTTCTAGTTTAACTCCATCCTTGTTTTGTTAAACCACTAAGTACATCTTAATTGTGATGTGTTTGTACATAGATTTGCTTTGCTAGAGAATAAGCTTATGGTTGTGTGCTCATTTCTCTTTAACCGCGGCTAAGAAGGGATCCAAGGAAGGAAATGGTCATTACCCAATGGATAATTTGTCATTAGGAGACCATTAGGACATTCATTTATTGAACCATGGTTGTACTAGTACTTGTAGAGATATTGGTAGGATTTTTAAGGATTTGTCCATTCGGTGTGGTTTTGTTCGGTTTAGCCGTGGTGCCAAGAGGGGGGAAAAGAGCAAGAAAGTTTATCCAATGTGCATTAGGCTAACTAGGAACATTTAAGTACAAGCCTTAATTAATCCTAGGTTGTACATGTACTTTAGGAGATATTAGGAGATTTTCTAGTTGTTTTGGTCCCATAATTCGGCCCTAGTGAGTATTAACACAAGGTTTGATTTAATTTTTGTATTTAAGGTTTCAAAGTGGGTATTGGTTTGAGTCTAGGTAAGTCTAGGTATTTCCGGGGTATGTCCAAAATGTATTTTATTGTGAAACGTAGACCTTTTACGTGACCAATAAAAATAAAATACGCAAAGTACATAATTATCTTCTTAATAATAATTTGCTACTTGGTTGATGCAACCCTTAATTTATTTGACGACCGTTTACATTAATTATTTATTCTAGTCTACGCAATTAAACTTAAAAGTAATTATTAAAGGTAACGCGGTATCGGACTAAATAAAATAATGACGGATAATAAATGTCGTACAATGACATGAAAATTAGAAATGTTACACCCTAGCTCTTGAAATATTTTTCGCTCGTACCCGTTAGCCTCAAAACTACCTACCTATCTTAAAATTTATACCCTAAACAAAAACAAATACTATCAATAAAACTCACCTTTACCACTAAACCACCTCATGGGTGGCGTGGCTTAAGGAGATGAAAAACAAGACACTTGTCTTGATTTTTCTCTAATACTGCATGCTTAGTTTGTATAAAACTATTATCACTTACCAACTTCTCATTTTAACATTTCCAAAATTCATAAAAACCTCTCTTGCTCTCTTGTTCTTGCCGTCCCACTTCACCACTCCAACACCCATTTCACCAAAAATTTCTACACCAATCTCTTGTTATTCTTGCACCATCCTATTTCTCATATCATAAGCTACATTTGAAGACCCTAAAACCTTATATTTGAGAAGTTTAGAGGCTGAATTAAATCATCTTGTAGAAGAGGCTATGCATGCATGGTTGATGATGTCTTAGGGTAGTGGGTGTGATTTTCAAGCATGGGTTTTTGGTTGTTTTGTCATTGGTTGATCTTGTGGTCACATTTGTTATAGTAAGGATCTATTTTGATTTCTTGAAATTTTCTTATAAAAAGTTAAATTTTTAATATGGATGATTACTCATTGTAAAAATTATATTTTTATGTTAATAAGATGTGATGAATCTTGGTTTATGCATGATTGTATGCACTAGTGGGTTTTGAGGGTTCAAATTCATTGGGAAGTGTTTATGTGGTTAAAGTGGGGTTATATAACTGTTTTAGGCAGTAGCTTGTCTGGGCTTAATTCGTATTATTTTTGGTTTGTGGTTGCTATGGAAAATTCATAATTTTAGGTTATATAACAGCTTGTAGCGTTGTGGTGAGTTGGATGGGGCCGTATCTCCTCCGGATGAGGATTTTATGGCCGTTTTACGGAAACATGTCGAATCTGGAATGCCGTTTGGAAAACGTGTTAAACTCTAGATTTTTGAACTAAAGTTGTTAGCCTTAAAATATGGTGACATATCCAGAATTATATTAGTTCATTTATAATGTGACATATAGGGACTAATAATGACTAAGTATGATAGTTGTATGTCACTAGGACTATAAATACCCCCTCCATACTTCCATGGAGGGGTGAAGCCCACATTTGTATGTGTGTAAGTGTGTGTGTTTTCTCTCAACACACACATCTTCCTATCTCTTTTCACCTTAAACTCTAATAATATGGCTATTCATCTTTTTCATTATACCCAACCTCCTGATCTTGTTTTAATTCCCTTGTTCATATGTCATTTATGTTTCAACAATTGGCATCAGAGCTGCAAGGGTGTGTCGTATCATTGTTTGTTGTTACTGTTCATCCACTGTTCATGTTACTGTTCACGATGTTACTATTCATCATGGTTTATTTTTTATTGTGAAAATATCAAAAACATGGATAGTATATGTTTTATTGTTGTTGTTTATGCTACTGTCTCAATCTGCCAAGTTTTATGCTTAAAAGTCAAGCATCAGTTTTAGTTTTTCTTGGTTGCGTTTTGATGTAAGAAAAACCCAGATCCAAAAAAAGTACAGACATTGCGTTTTGACCAGTCAACTGCGTTTTAACTGGTCAACTGCGTTTTGATTGGGTGGTTGCGTTTTGTGGTTGCGTTTTGACAAGGTCAATTGCGTTTTGACTGGTCAATGCAAGTGACATTGCGTTTTGACTGGTCACTGCGTTTTGATTGTTGCGATTTGGTGTACAGGTTCAATGAAGACCCTCATTGCGTTTTGACTAGGCAAAACGCTGCCCAAATCTACACTTGATTGCGTTTTGTCTAGTTGACCATTGCGTTTTGATGATTTGTTGCGTTTTGTCTCGAAGGGAAAAAAGGGTGGCTGCGGTTGTGATGAGGTGTGCGTTTTTGTTATATACACAAGACCCAAACCGAGTCAACTCGATTCTTACCGAGTTGACCCGGTCAAACTCAATTGAGTCATGGTATGCACGCATGAAAAAAAAAAAAAATAAAAAAAAAAATAAAAAATTAAAAAAATAAGAGACCAAGTCTGATTGGTTTGACTCTTACCAAAATCCTGTTTCCCCTTAACAACAAAGAAACCACTAACAATTTCATAATAAACCTACAACAGCCTACTACATGCTGCTACCTCAATCACAGCCAACATCATACTCCTAATCAAAAATATTGACTCGATCTAATCCTAATCCGAGGCCACATAATCCGATCACATCTCCCTCCTACATCTCATCACGACTCGATATAAAATTTATAAAAAGATACCCCCATCTAGCCCATCAACTTTCACAAGCCTTGCGTAATAAATCATACAAAATAGACAGAAGTAACTGATCTCTGTTTTCTTCGGTTTGTGTTTAAGTTTAAATCAAGACCACCTAAAAGATACCAAGAACATGAACGGAAAAGATCAGCATTGATCTGTGAGGATAGTCATGACCCCTTTGGTTATACGAAGATGAAAAAGAACAAAGACAAGCTGGTATGCTGATAAATCTGGCGGTGATGGCAGATATACATTCTTATTTCATTAATGTTCATTCAGTGACCCGAGTCCCCAGCTCTTTAAGAAGATACTGATGCCATGATTTACTTATTTCATTCTTGCGATGCACTTCATCTTGTGGTACGAATCGGCATGGTCGGTGTGAGTGGCGGATTGTAAATCATAAATAACAATATTTTATTGGTGTTTTGTGTATCGTTGTTCTTGGTATGTGATGTGGTAATATGGAAAAATATATAAGACGTGTGTTGCTTTCTGTGCTACTGCCGAAGTATTTGGGGGTGGGGGATGAACTAAGAGATAAAAAGGGCGTGACATGTGGTTTGATTTGGTTTCTGCAGGGGGAGGAGTTGGATCTATTTTTTAAGAAAAAGAGAGATAAGATATGTTGGTGTGACTGCGTATTTTTGGAGATTAGGGTTGGAGTGATTGACCTAAACATTAGGGAGTATAACCGTTATATCCTAATTTGATAATGGATCGGGTATAAATTTTTGTGATATAAGGATTGTGGATTGGGCCGGTTGTATGGTATTGACAACCGGATTGGTTGAATTCATCATAGTGGACCGAAAATTATGGATTTAGGCTGTAATTGTTTTTTTTCTTCACAAATGATCATGGTTTACATATGATGGACTACTATTTATGGATTAAGCTGGGTACTAAAATGCTACCATGACAAGTTTAGACAAGACGATGTTTAACCGTTGACGATAATTCAAAATAACATTCGTCCTTGTTTAACGACAATTGAACAACAACAAACAAAACAACAAACATGATACATAACGCTAAAAAGATCCTGAAGAGATTCGAGAAATGACAAATGGCTAGAGATTCGAATTACGATGACAAGTGATTACGAAGTTGCTTTGGTATCCCTTATTTGAGATTGAAGTTAGGTTTCACGAAGGCGTCTACTTATTTCATCATCGAGACTTTCTTCTATTTTCTATCGATTGATGACTTGCTTGAACGTATACAGCTATGATTGAGACTTGAATTATCTAGTTACCAGCAGTCAGGGGTGGTTGGTTGTAGACCTGGATAACTATCACTTAAAGGAGTTACGTTTGTAGTAACTTAGTGTCACACGAGAAGCAGATTGGATAATTTCAAGAGGTGTTTGTTACTTCTTATACTTATGTGGGTAGGGTATAGAGTTACGTATAGATTTAATCTGGCACCGTTATTCAATCTCAACCAGTGTAAGCTTTAAGTAAAAAATTTGGGGATTTCACTTCATTTTTCAAGTTTGGTATATCGGGTTTACTTTACAAGTGATCACAACAATAGCCGACAGAATTCGAGGTTGGTAAAAACAAGCCAAAGAGTTTCAAGGTTGAGATGTAATCAGCAATTCTCACTGCATTTCAAGACACAAAGGTACTTCACAGTCTATGCCAATTTTCTCAAGGTTTCTTCAACGACTTTCATATACAAAGACCTTGATCTATCCAAAGTTTTCTTGATTCTTGCTTCATCTCTCTCTACGATTTCATGAAGAAAACGGGTGTAATGGTTTGTTTGGATCTCAAGATTTGTGCTTAAGACAATAACTTCTCGAGTATATGGGCATACACGACAAATGATCTTGAGAGTTCACAACCATCATGGCGGGGAAAATGTGTACATTCGGACTTAGTGACTTTGATGTTCGCCATGTCATAAACTTCAGGGGGAAAGTAGTGTAGTACTACTTTACCAAATATAGGTTTATGAAGTATTCTGCATACGTGAGAAGAATTGTTGCTGATTTCTCGCATGCACCCTCGAACGAATATTCACCAAGCCTTAATGACAAGAAGCAGTGGTCGTTGGTGTGGTTTGACTTCTACAAAATTCCGCTGTGCACGTCTATGACAAGTAGAAGACTGTTCAAGCTACTTTAAAGTTTCAGAATCTACTTAAGTTAGGGATATTGGTTTGGGGGGAAGCTGTTTCAGAAACTTCGCCAAAAAAAAAAAGGTTTAGTTGATGAAGAAAGCTTTTCAGACATGCTGCAATGGAATTGGGGGGAAGGTTTAATCAGTTCATGCATACTACAATGGTTTTCTGTACAAGGGTAAAAGACAATGAAGAGATCCAAAGCTGGAAGTACAAGCTCTTCAGGACAAGGAGAAACTCACAAGGACAAACTTCAGCTTTGAAGTGCTTTGGAAGACTTTATTTCTGTTTGTAATTGTACAGGATAGGACATTGTTTGGAAATTCCTATGTGTCCACATATTGGGGGAAGGATTGTTAGCCCTTAAAATATGGTGGGACTATCCGGAATTACATTAGTTCCATTTATTGTGTGACAATATAGGGACTAAAATAATGGACTAAGTATGATAAGTTGTATGTCATAGGACGATAAATACCCCCTCCATAATTCCATGGAGGGGTGAAGTGGGAAGTCCACATTGTTATGTGTTGGAAGTGTGTGTGTTTTCTCTCAACACACACATCTTCCCATCTCTTTTCACCTTAAACTCTAATAATATGGCTATTCATCTTTTTCATTATACCCAACCTCCTGATCTTGTTTTAATTCCCTTGTTCATATGTCATTTATGTTTCAACAGTGATCAAATAACCAAGGTAAACTAAACGTTTTATCGAACGATGCTAAAAATTAAATTATTATAGGAATTACATGGTGTCTTCTATGGAATCGTGATCGATGCTTGACCTTTGGCTGCTCTTCTTCTCTTTAGAAAATCATCTTTTATGTGTATGGTATATAGAATATGATTTTGCACACTGA
This sequence comes from Tanacetum coccineum, assembly GCA_026074375.1. Classification (NCBI taxonomy): domain Eukaryota; kingdom Viridiplantae; phylum Streptophyta; class Magnoliopsida; order Asterales; family Asteraceae; genus Tanacetum; species Tanacetum coccineum. The sequence goes on along the minus strand of BQNB010008030.1, from coordinate 28,855 downwards.
AAACTCGTTTTTGAGTCTTCTATTTATAGTGTCTAAAAAAGACTAGATACACCGTATTGAATGAGATCAATACGGCGTATATGGGTGTTTTTCTTGGAGTGCGCGCTAAGTTTATAATCAATTAGATATAACTTCCCAAATTATATTTATTCACCAAATCTCTTAATGTCTATCTAGCTGGATACGGCGTATGAAGGAACTTAGATATGTCGTATTAGGAAGTGAGAATGCACGTTTTCTTGTGAAGTCCAGGCGCTGATACGTCGTATCTTCTTTCCTGGATACGGCGTATTGAGTAGAAATAAGAAATCTTCAAATATTATCGTTTAAGCTCCAAAAAGTGCGCCTTTTAGCATGTCTTCACAAATCACTCTGTAATTACTGCAATTTACAACTTTAAGCAATTAAGTAACGATTCTTGCAATAATTATATAAAGGTGAATAATTTATTCGGGATAAATGATAGTATAAATGTAACGTTATTTGATGTCATCAAAGCGTTATTTATATTTTTTGATCTCTCTATGTTTTGAAGATGACAAAATGTAAAAACATTCTACGATAAGAATAAACGTATACACGTTATTAGTCGTAAACTTCCATTTTGACGTAAAACACTTAAGGTATGTATAAACAAATCATTAAACATGATTAGTGATCAAATATAATCTTTTTATCTTAAAGATTACATTTTTACAATTGTAATATAACATTTTTATGAAAGTAAAATATACAAAATGTTTTCAATAATTAAAGAAATGTTTTAATTAATAATAAAAATTCAAAATATGATTTTCCTCCAAAACAGATATTTCTAGATCAGATAATAACTTCCTCACTAAAAGACAAAAAGGAGAGCGACCACCTAGGGGTGGCCCCCTGATAGGTAAAACGGCCTTCAGATATATCCGGGACCTGTTGGGGTCAGTTCCTGAGCCCTTCAGTCTCTCAGTAGATTTAAACATAAAATCTCCTAAGTTTTACGCAGCTGAAGTCTTTTAGTTTTAGTCGCTGAAGTTTCTTCAGCTTCAGCTCTTCAGGTCCTTAGAAGATTAGGAAGTGGATGCAGCGGATTAGAAATTGAAGAATGCCTATGTAAAGAGCTTCAGTTCAGCGTGGTCGACAATTCCAAGCTAAATGTTGTCTATCTCCTTAACAGAAGTCTGAAACGTTTTGTTTCACTTCTAGAAGGTTTACAAGGCGGGAAAAGAATGCTTTTTAAGTCAAATGGAAAATAAAGAAGAAGAAGAAAATCTCCTTGGATGATAATGACTTACTTCTAAAGTTCGGTATATTGATTTGTCGTTTTGGTGTGGTTGTTAAATTATGATTCAAGTTTTAAATTTATATTTCGCTGACTTAACCAAAAACAACACTTTAACGGGCAGTGTACCCGGTCGATGGGAGTTTCGTGGTAAGTAAGGTGTCGATCACTAAGAGCGAGAAACACTTCCAACTTATTAATACTTTGGTTTTTCTAATCTAAGTTAGTCTAATCAAGTCTAAACCTATGCTAAACCTATGTTAATCCTAAATCTAATGGATAAAGGGAGTTTTCAACTTGAGAGACTGGCACAGGTTTTGTGGTGACTAAAATCAATTCAAGACACTAAAACACACGCAAGCAAATTAACAAAAGATAAAAGAGAGGTCTAGCCAAATATAAGAAAACTGTATTAACCATTATTAATCCAATCAGAACATTAGTTTGTTTATTTAGTGCAATGATTACTTATCTCAAAGCAGCATATCAATCATTATAGGACTTAGGCGGGGTATTCTTCCTTCAGACCCTAGACACGTACAAATTCTATCACAATTAACGCATCCGGCATATATAACCTGAGTTCACCTGGGAACGTGAAGATTCGTTCAAACAAAAATACCCACAACTCTTCACAAACCGGGCTTCGTCATCCACTACAAGGTCTTAAGCTTTGAGGACAAAGCTCTTTTAACGGGTGGAGACTGTAACATTTCTCAATTTCAGGTCATTTTACGACTCCTATTATTAGTCACTATTTATTTTAGTCCTATACGCGTTTACTTTTAAATTAACTTTTAAGCTAAATCGCGTAGACTATAAATAATCAATTAATGTAAACGGTCGTCAAATAAATTAAGGTCTACATCAACCAAGTAATAAATAATTATTAAGAAGATAATTATGTACTTTGCTCATTTTATTTTTATTGGTCACGTAAATGGCTTACGTTTCGCAATAAAATGCATCTAGACACACCACGGAAGTACCTAGACTTACCTAGACTCAAACCAATACCCATTTTAAAAGTCACTAACACAAAATTTAATCAAAACTTGTGTTAATGACACATGATTGCCGAGTATGGGCAAGTGAACCCACACCAAAATCGTCCTAAGTGATTTATGAGCTAGCAAAATCTCTTAACAATCTTTACAAGTACTAGTACAACCATGGTTCAATAAATGCATGTCCTAATGGTCTCCTAATGACAAATTATCCATTGGGTAATGACCATTTTCTTCCTTGGATCCATTCTTAGCCGCGGTTAACAAGAAATGAGCACACAAACCATAAGATTTCTCTAGCTAAGCAAATCTTGTACAAACACATCACAATTAAGGATGGTACTTAGTGGTTTAACCAAATACAAGGGGTAGCAAACTAGAACTCTCAAAAACCACCATCTAGGGTTCGGCTTGGTTTGCTTGGTGAACCAAGAAAGTTAACTAGCCTCTTATCCTATAAATAACATTCACTAGCTCACATAACACATTTCCAAACTCTTATATTCTCTCTCAAAGCTAAAACAATTTCATTTACTCCCTAATCCATTCGGCATTCATAAAAACCGAACCATATTCGAACCCTATTCATTCTAGGAACACGAAGAAGCCTTTAAGATCGAATATAAGGTTATTAAGGGAAGTCACGAACTAAGGAAGTGGGTTTATAAGTTTTAGAGTTTAAGTTATACACGTTTGGGTGTATACGAGTCGAGTTACTTCACAACTCACGAATCAAGAACACTAGGACCCTTTGTAAGTCGAACTAACTCGTTCATTTTCTTTTACTACTCGTTATGAATTATACTTAGTCGTGATGGTCGCGTAATTTTTGTTAAACGACATAAGAGAACACGAACATGCATGGTTCGACCCATTCATGGTTCATGCACCCATATTGAACACTAATAAAGCCTTGTGTGGTGTGTACATGATCTAAAACATAGTTAATATACGGGGTTAAGACTTAACGCGCACTTAAGAACACTAGCTCGAAGACTTTGATGTTCGTTACTTCGTTTAGATGAAATGAATAAGTTCTATACATGATCAAACTTTAAAAACGTAACAACATGACTTGGAGTCACGTATAACGACATATCAAACGAATGCATGTAATAAATAACGATGTACAAACGTTAAATAATGCTAAACTAATGTGTCGAGACCTAGAGATCAAGTTGTTGAACAAAGGGGCTAGGTTCGGGTCACTTTGGGCCCAACCACCTACTGTGGAGGCCCAACCGGCCCAACGAGCCTAGCGTAATAAGCCTACGGCTTATAAATAAGCTATTCGAGCTTATTTGTGGACTAGGAATGCTTATTTGATTTACTTGGGCCTTGCATTGTCCGTTGGAAACAAACCGAACACTTAATGGGCTTACTAGCCCATTAACGAGCCCATCTCGAGCCATAAGCTCACGATAAGCTCAAGGCAGCTTACTAATGAACCTATATAATCCAAATAGGCTTAATGGACCCAAATGTAGTTAATGGACCTATATGGACCTAACCTAAACCTTTAAAATCCATTCGGACTCTTAATGGGCCCAACAGCCCATTAAAGAGGGCTTATGTGCTTATTTG
>BQNB010008030.1:0-20000 GCA_026074375.1 Tanacetum coccineum | reverse complement strand
TATTTAATTATGCTTTAAATTCTATCATATCACAGATCTAGTAATGGACCAAGTAGAGCTAGAGTCTAGGATAGAACTTCATATAGCTTATGTGTGCCTTGGAATCATAGTATTATGAATTAAAAGTCCTTGAGTGCCTCCCTAGTTTAAAGAGTGGTAGACTATGTGGTGACTTAGGATTACAAATAACATTGTGTGGCTTTGGCTTTGGTTCATGGACTGTTAAGACAACCAAAGTGCATGTATGTGATTGAACGGTAAGTGGGTAAAGTCTCGATGGAGCAATGTGTTTGACAATCACACAGTTATTTACTCCAAGATAATTATAACTAACCGAAGTATGCTTATGAGGACTTCAATAACAACCCAGAATTTTCATCAAATGCAAAATCAACCTATGTTACTATGATCATAATTATACGGGGAAATTTTTTGCTTTATTACATTACTTACATTACCAATATCTCCAATATATGCAATAAACTTTGCAGTAACCGTAAAGTAGACGAGCTCACGCAACCTACCTATGCCATCTATATCTATTTATATGTCAAGCAAACATCATAACATATCAAGCCGATATCTTAATATCATTATTACAAAGTACATTACTCTTATAATGTACCATTTGCAACATTATATCAAGACGGGCTTTAAACCGTTATCGTATACCTCTAAACCCTAATTCCATGAAAGGTTAATATCTAAAGTGAATGCACAAGCTACTAAAGCATATGTACAAGTAATATAACATCTCATTTGAAATATAAACTCCCTCCAAGTCAAGGTACAAGTCTTTAAAAGTACAATGTACAAGTCATTAAGCATGACATCCAAAATAGTCGTTTTACCTCCATTTTCATTCTAGTTTCTTCACCACCACTTTTGTACAATATATAAACCCTAATTATTCTACTCATATGCTCTCATACATATTTTTACACTCAAAACCCTAATTCAAAACCCTAAACCCTAAAACCGAGCTAGTTTCTAAACCATGACCTGTTTCTTTGTTTTTTAATCTATCCCATTGTAAACCTAAAGAAACGGTTAAATAAAATAAAGTATTGATGACCAATACTCAAATAAGTTATAATAAGTTAATTTACAATGTTATCAATCACATTCCATCATCATTTCACCATTTTAACAACAATGTACAAGCATTAAATCTAGAAAACTTTAATCGAACCCTAATTTGGACTTTTGACCTGTTTACTCATTTTCACCCATTTTTTAACCCAAACCACCTATCAATTCTTGTTATTAATCCTTAATACAAGTCTTGTGAACATATATCTATCATTACTAATCAAATGTACTCGAAATCCAAGCTCAAAAACTCAATTCGAGCCCTAATGTACTCGTAACCCACAACCTTTGCAATTTGACCCATTTTGAAAGTTTTTCTTGCAACCAAGCACCTCAATGACAAGCACCTCTCTCCCTAAGCTGCTTACAAGCACCTCTCTTGAATATCTAGTGCATTTCTTGGTACAAAAATTGGCCACATGGTCTCTTTTCTTTCTTTCTTTAGCCGCGGCATCAAAAGGGCAAGCCAACATCTCAAAGCTAGTTTCTAGCTTATACAACTCATCTCATAGCCTCTCCTCATCATCCTCTAGACTTCATACATGTCCTCACCTGATCACAAAACCTCCCTTGGCCTCCAAGCTCATTTCGAGTATAAATAGAGCCATAAACTCTTCATTTCAACTCATCCCCCACTTCCTCCTCTATAACCATTAATAGCAGCAATCCTTTTCTCAAAGAAGATCCTAAGAGGTCCTAATAAGTCTCAAGAACATAAGTGAAGCAAAATAAACCAAGAAAAGAAGCCCCAAAGTCGTTATTCTAGGCGTACGAAGCTAAAGTCCCCCAATTCGAGCCCTTTGCCAAGTCTATAAGCTCAAACCCAAGGTTCTATGATCTTCATACTCTCCTACACCTCCTTTATAAATGTTCATATGATACTAAATATTCACTTGTTAAAAGTTTTATATAACTCAATTCATGCTCACTTTTCCAATTTGATTCCAAAACCAACACCCGAAACCCAATTTTTTCTTAAAACTAAATGTTATAGTTGTTAAATATTGTTATAAAATATCCAACATGCTTAACTAATTGTTAATATAACCACTTTAAATCAAGTCCTTGATGGAATTTGAACTTAAAACCCGCGCGTTTACGTTTTCAAAACCCTAATATGACCCTTTTGTCTTCCTACTTACGAAATCGTTATTTTAAAACTTTTCGTTACGTTTTAAAACCATCATATTTTAAGCTTATTCTAATAAGATTATAACCTTCAAATATCTTTTTAAAATGTTATAAATAAGCTTGCATGGCCATTCGAACTTTTTGGTAAATATTATCCATGCAGGGGTATATTTCGTAAACTTTCCCTGAAACTTAAAACTAGAAGAGGCAGAATAGTCGATTTTTCAAAGTTATAACTATTAGTGGTCCTATTCTGTCACTTTTCAAGTGCAAGGTTTACTCTGGTATATCTTTTAGAAAAACTTAAGGACTAAACTCTAAAAGTGCCAAACTCCAGGGTATATGTTGCCATTTTTCATTCCTCCAAGTCTAAAATGTGTAACATTCGAAAAAGTATAAAAATGTATTCAAAAGCTTACAAACCATAACTTTAATTAACGCTTGACGTGCTTAACATTTCCAGATATTGATCAAAACGCTTAAAATCAATTATATCGTATCACAATACTAAGGGATTTCATAAAAGGTGGTTTCATCTTGGTATGACTTCTGACATAGTGTTGGGTTTACAATCTTAAGTGCCCCTACTCCTTAAACATTACTGATTGAGCCTTCTGAATTATTATACCCTGAACGGTGATACAATAATTCCAAACTTTCCAATCAAACTCATAACTCTTAGAACCAAAGTTCTAAAGTACAATCTTCCTAAGACATTGAACATATTTTTATCAAGTTGCGTGACGTTGGTCTGTTTACTATCATATTGCTATATTGACCATCCCCTTAAGATAGTGATAAGTCCGTCAGCCTTTGCATTTTGAATATTTATAACATCTACCTATTAGTGAAGTCCATAAACCTTCTTTCTTTATTGTACATGTTTTATAAAAACCCGCGAGGGGATATCATCTTGCTACAACTCATTTTACATACACTTTATCTGATAACAATGTGATTACTGTTCAAAAACATAGTTAGTGTCGATAGGTGCTCACTTTTTAATATCTTTTAAAGCTTTCATAAACCAGTGAGGGGATACATGCTATAAATTACGAATACAAGTGTTTTTTCAGATTATATGCTATCCTGATATACCATTATAACTAATGTCTAAGTTACTTTATGCCAAAATTCCCTCATTATCATGGACCATTAATCACTTACGGGTGAACGCGAATATTGTGGATAGATCTATCGGGATTGACGAATCTTGTTTGTGTTAACCAGATAGGTAACCAAACACACTATATTTGAATTTCATTTAGGTTTTTAAATGATGGCAATTACCTTTACTACCGAGGGCCATTATCTCTATATATATATATATCACATCAATTTGGGTATATATATACACTAGTTAGTTTGTGTGCCATGAGCTTAGACGAGACCATGACCATAACAATAACAATAACACAATACCATTTTCCCATGATAATTATATTCATTGCAATTATTACAAATATCGAGTGTATAATAACGTAACCCAATACCACACTATAACGCATTACTATGACACTGATTTTATAACAATTACTTATGATGACTTGTATTCAACTATTTAATATCAAACCTATGAATTTCACTCAACCATTGTGTTGACTTTTTAGCATGTTTATCTCAGGTAATTGAGAAACTTTTTTGGCCACGCAATAAGAAGAGTGTCAGTTGACATAAGATGGCCAAACATTGTTATCATTCACATTGTATGTAACTAGATTTTGGGACCTGCCTTTGTAAAACTCTGATTTTAAATGAATGATAACGTATCTTTTGAACAACGTCTCTTTTAAAGAAAGGATCGTTTTCTCTATGATTATGATTGATGTATCCCATGAGATAGTAATACCCCCAAATTAGCTACCAGCGTGCTGAAATTTGTTCAAAAATGGAGGTGTTACAGATTGGTATCAGCGCCATGGTTATAGAGAACAAGGTCAAAAACCTTAACTATAACCACATTTTTTTTTCTAGCCATCAAAGTTCTCCGTGCCACTACATTCCGGAACATTATGTAAAGATACATAACTATTATACTATTACATAAATAACTTATGTTATTTACAATTGGGTTGTTATTAGAATGATGTCTTCTCCCAACCGCTCTACTTTCGATATTGAGGATGCTTTTTCCTCTATGAATATTCTTAACTATACTTCAGTCTCATCGGATTATTTCCCAGCTTCATCAGGAAGCATTTCTTTTAACTCTTCGGAAGACTCTAATATAATCCCATCAGTAATCTCATCTTTCTACAATAATCCTTATTTGAAGGACGTACAAGCATTTTATGCTAAGGAATCACCTATTTCACCACCAGATCCTATTACTCCACCAGCTATTTTGAGTCCATCTCCAGTATTACCACCTTCACTACTATTTGATCCTCGATATTTCTTTGTTCCTAAGGAACTATTACCGCCTAAAAAGCGAACTTGTCTTCCATCACTCTCTTCTACTAATCCATCTCGGAATCAAACATGTAACTGGTAGTAACCCATCATTCTCAAATTAATACGTCCTAACCCCCCCTTCAGATATTTAATAGGAAAAAGTTCAAGTAAGATACATCTGAAGCATCATGAGAATCAAATCGAAGATAGCTTGAATTACTTAAAAGACTCTCCTTGTTTAAAACCGCATTGGAGAATGGAAGAAGTTAACAATGCTAAAGACTGAACTGGAATAGGTCCGTTCTCATATAGATCAAACTCAAAGGAATCAATTTGGCAAAGAGAATAAGATTGCTTTTGCTCACCACAGAATTTACAATCTTGAACAAAGCATTGAGGAGAACCAAGCTCGTCACCAAACAGATCAGGAGGATCTTTAGGATATCATCTACGAGGCTCAAAATCAACAAACTAGTTATAGCTTATAATAAAAAAATAAAAATAAAAAAAAAAAAAAAAAAAAAAAATTATAAAAAATTAAAAATTAAAAAAAAAAAAAAAAAAAAAAAAAATAAAAAAATATCAAAAAAAATTTTATAATCTTAGTTTCTAGCTTTACATGTGTTAGTTAGTGTAATAAAAAAGATTAAATCCCTACCTACGGATGTGTGGTATAAATAAAAACACTTGTCAAATCTTGACTATGTACAGTATGAAGGCAATCCTATTACGTACCTTATTTCCAGCTTATCTCTCTTTTATCATCATCTCCATTATTTGCATCATTATCTCCGTCTTCATCATTATGAATCATACCCTAACCTCTAAGTGCTTAAAATCCAAAAATAGGCATTACTCTTTAAGCATTTTAAGCATCACATTTTCTTTTACTACTTTTCAAAACTTGTGATGTCATTCTTACTACGCGTTATCTTGTGTTGATAGAATGCCTCCCAAAAGGACGTCAACATCCGAAACACCAGCCATAACTTTGGCTACCATCCAACAACTCATTACTGATGGCATTTCCTCAGCTCTGAAAGCACAAGCTGCAACAGTAGCAAGTGCTAGTAATCCCAACAGGAACACTGGACCTACTAGAACTCCTATAGTTAAAACGAGAAACTATAAAGAGTTCGTTAGCTATCAACCTTTCAACTTTAATGGTACGGAAGGAGCAGTTGACCTCATTCACTGGTTTGAGAGGACTGAATCGGTATTTTCTTGTAGCAACTGTGCCGAGGAAAACAAAGTGACATTTTCTACCGGTACTTTAACCGATGATTCCCTGTCCTGATGGAGTTTATACGCTCAACCTATTAGAATAAATCAAGCCAATCAAATCACTTGGACCGAATTAAAAAGGCTTTTAACCAATAAGTATTGCCCTCGAACTAAAGTCAAGAAGATAGAAGACGAATTTTACAACTTGGTTGTAAAAGAAAATGATCTTAAGACTTACATTAGGAGATTCCAGGAATTAGCCGTCTTATGCCCAAACATGGTACCAAACACCGAGAAACTTCTATGGAATATTTCAACAGTGGATTTTCCCAGAAAGTATTGAATGAAATTGTTACTTGCCGTCGAAGCCCTCCAAGCGTTGGAGGAAGCCATCAACATAGCCCAGAGGTTAATGGATTAGATAATAAAACAAGATTATGTGCAAGAAACCAATAATCACAAATGAAAGCTTGAGGAAAAGGGAAACATCATCAACAACAACTATCAATAATCAACAATGAACAATAACAACGCGGAAACTATGATTATACCACCTAGACATCAAGAATAGAAGATAAGAAACCTTCAGAACTTATACTGCCACTAATGGATATACTGGAAATCATCCCTTATGTGAAAGGTGCACCCTGCATCACATAGGACCCAGCACTGACAAGTGTCGGACTTGCAACAGGGTAGGTCATCTGACCAAGAATTGCAAAAACAAAAGACCAACCACTAGAAACAAGCCCCCCCTACACTCCATTATCCATAATAATAGTAATGTTGTGCGAGAAAGGAACATTAGGCAAATCGGTGCTCAAAAGCAACAAACAGGCTACAAGAAAGCATACTATAGAGACAAGCTTTCTTTAATACACTCGATTTAGGATTTGCTACCCCTAAAAACTAACTCTCGAGGATATTCAAGTTTTCTCAGAATCAATCTTCAATCTGAAATCCCCAATCACAAGCTACAATCATTGTCCGTTTGTTTGCTTTTATCTAGAATCCGTATCTTGATATAAGTAACAAAAGTATCAACCTCTTATTAAAGTTTCATATTAAATCATATGCATAAAATAATTAAAGTGACAATTTATCGTTACAATCTTGTTATCTGGTGATATCAAATAACTCGACATCCATTTGTCAATTCCATTATTTCTTATTATGTCAACTCTGAATACCTCTCCTCTACCTTGAAACATGAATATCATCCTTGACCCCATAACCATGGGCGTCGTAACAATTAATACTTAATAATTTTACCGTTCATGATCATATCATTCTCTAACATTTTACCACCGTTTCGAATATATCATGTGTTTAAGCTTAGGTAGACAATTATGGTCATTCTTATTGAAATGAATTAGGACGCTTCTTCAAATGAATAAGAAATTATAAATCTCCGAACTATGAATTTATAAATTCTCAGTTACAAGGATTTGGAACGCTTCCTCATGTAAGTGATAAATTATAAATAAGTAGGCTTAAGTATATAGCATACGTACAAACAAGTTTCTTTCAATCCGTTTGTAAAAATAATTCCTTTTCTTCACTTATCATTATCATAATTACGTTTATCATCTGTTCATTTCCAAATCTATATCCCACATGATTAACAACTCTCTTACAAATTCATAATCATTCATTGACATCTCTTCGGCATCTGACTAAATCTCGGGACGAGATTTCTGTAAGGGGTGGAGACTATAACAACCTAGAATTTTTATCAAAAGCAAAATCAACCTATTTTACTATGATCACAATTGTACGGGGAAATTTTTGCTTTATCACATTACTTGCATTACCAATATCTCAATATGCAATGTAACTTGCATAACTAAAGTAGACGAGCTCACGCAACCTACCTGTTGGTAGAAATATTGCGATATTTAATCTATACATTCTCTTTATGTTTTGGTGATGACAAACATGCAACTTATAACACATAACGTAAAGTGCTTAAGTTACTCGTAATCACTAATCATCAATTTCGTTAACCATCTTTCGAACTCTCATCAAGTTTTCCTCAACAAATAAATTTAAAGAAGTTTGCAAACAACCCGACGTAAATCGACTAAAGGTATGAACAAACAAAAACTTATAATTTGTTATGATCAAAGTGAAATTTTTGTTAAAGCCTTACATTTATAAAGATGGGAGGACAAACATTTTAAAAAAAATATATACAAAATATTTTTGTATTTATAAAAAAGTTTTATTCAAAATGAACATTTTGAATTTCAAATTTTCAGACCTAAAACGGCTAGAATAAGTACCAGAAAACGCACGCATTCCCCTGAATAGGACAAAAAGGGAGCGTCTGAATAAGGGGCGGCCCCCTTAATTACATGGGCGGCCCCCTTAAAATTAAGGGGGCCGACACCCTATTTAAGGGGGCCGGCCATAGACCCCGCTCCTCCTTTTTGTCCTATAAATACTGGACTATTCCCCAACATTTTTCTCTTCTCTTGCGGTTAATCGCTCTCAACCCGTTCTTTGCACAAAGTTTTCACATATTCTAAAAACCTTCTTTCAAACCCTTACCTTTGACACATTAACTTATTATAGTTTGTTTAAAATGTGATCTAATCCATCCATCTACTCATTGAAGAGCAAGAGATGAACTAAACGTTATCATTAAAAGATAACGAAGTTATGTAGGCTAGTTAGGTGAAGTCGATCAGGGACATGTCCTAAAGTACATTCAATAAAGCATAGATCAAGAGGTCCATTTATTCCAAAAAAACTTGAATAAATTGCTTGATTATGGTGATCATAGGAGATCCTTGGTGTGTTTTTTGTAGTTGTGAGGATCATGGTGATAATCCTTTCCTAGTAGTGGTAAGAATAGTTGATGACATAAGTAGTGTGGGTGAGGAGAAAGTAGTGAAGGTGTGGATGGATTGAGAAAGTTATGAAGGTTGAAGAAGGGTTGTAGAAGATGTGAAGATGTGAAGAAGTTTGTGTAGTTGTTGATCAAAGTGTGAAGCAAGGTAGTGTATTAAAAAGAGATTTGTGAAGGGGTTGTTAGCGTGGTGTGGTCTCGCCTAAACGAGAAGTCAATGAGTGAAGGGATGTTATCGTGAGAAGGTTGTGTTGTGAAAAGATTTGGTTTCATTTCTTCTATTGGAGTTTCTACTTCCTAGTCATTCATCAAAGCTACTAGAGGAGATTAAGATTAAACGAAAGACTCTTTTGTCCATTGTATCAATCATCAGAACTCTCCACACCTGACATTTTCGCTTAGAGGAGTCTATTTGTAAGTAGTTGGGTGAGCTAGGTTAGATGTGTAGACGTAGCAGGTCAAAAGACATCAATACCTTGCCGTTGCAGACAGAAAGCCTAGAGATCCGCCCCCACCGTCCCTAGGGCCTCTCCGGTTCCGCACAACCCTTCCGATAGCTTTTCGGCATCCTCCTCCCTGACAACTCATTTCACCTGTCATCGTCCTCTCCCCCACCCCTGTAAATTTTATACTACCCTTGTGAAAATATTCCCCCCCCGTTCCCCCCTACCCCCCTCCTATTCCCCTCCCCTAACCCCCCCCCCCTTTATCCCCCCCTCATCCCCTCCCCCCTCCCCTCCCCCCTCACCCCCCCCCATTTCTACTCCCCCCCTCTCCTTTCCTCTCTCTAATTCTTCTCCTCTCCCCTTCCCATTGTTCCCCCCTCTTTCCTTGTTTTCCCCCCCCTTCCCTTCCTCCCCTTTATTACTCCTCTTTTTTCTTACGTTATATCTTCGCCCCCCCTTCTCGTATCCTTCTCCTTTCCCCTTTCCTCCAATCTATTCTTTCCCCTCCCTCCCTTCCTTTCCCCTTTTCTCCTCCCCCTCCCCTTTTTCCGTTCTTCCTCCAACCCCGCTCCCCTTCCGAAACCTTTAAGGGAGCTTGTGTGACTATGAAGAAACTCTCACCGAGTTGGGTATCGGGGAGTAGAGTAATGGCAAAAAGAGGTTGGCTTCTTGACTAACCACTATAAATCAATCTGTTGCTGTTTTTCCCCCATTGTCCGTTTCACCTTATCTCATTTTTACATTTATACTATAACTTCGGCATTTTATTTTAATAGACTGCTTTTAAATTAGTTTTATAACTGGTGCAATTTGTGTGATGTGTTTATTATATAGTCAAAAATTAATGTCTTGTTGAAATAAATTGATATAAATGTTGAATATATTGTGGGTGTTTAGGTAGGTTTTAGTAATTTAGGTGGTGATAAAAATATCGATGTATTAAATAAATTAAATATGTGTATGAAGTAAAATAGTTTGATGATAACGAATATACCGCCTATTTGTATTAAAAGAAATAATACAACACTAAACTTCAACATATAAAAGCTTGTATCAATCACACATAAACACCACAATTAGTCAACACAACAAAATTGACTCAAAAACTCAACAGCTGCTTAGGAAACAACAAAATCACAACCACACGGAAAGTATACAGGAATCCAACTCAAACCCTCAACAAACCGATGACAAATGCACCTACCCCCCACCCCCCAAAAAAACCCCCACCCACCTCAAAAAACCGCCCCCCCCCAAAAAATAACACCCCCATGCAAAACCCACCAAAATCCACCCGCCCCACCCGCCAAACCCCCCCACCATTTCCACCCTCCCCCGGCCCAGAAAACCAGGTCTAAGATGTGATATGCACTAACACCAACATCCCCAGAAGAAAATACTAAAAAAAAATAAAACAACTAAAAGTTAATCGTATACAAACATCACCCCGCCACACGTCCACCTACACCCCACATACGATATCGCACACTTGGAAACCAGAGACCTCGCGCTGCAAAATATTCACCAACACATGGTAATATTAAAAGAAATTGATATAGACCCCGAAGTATCGAAATACCCATTGTACGAGGGAGGGGATTAAATATGAAAAGATGTCTTGTTATGATTAACTTTACTAGTTTTGATCTTATATACACTAATTGAAACTAGCACGAGATAGAAAATAGATGCTTAAAATAAGTTGTTATATCTTCGGTAACAAAAATGAGAAGAGTTGTGTTTGTTAACATAACCATTCCTCCTTTTATTCTATAACCCTTTTTCCCCCCCGCAAAGTCAAAAAATAATTATTTTATTATTTGTATAACAAAAATAGAAATTCTTATGACAACTTGAGTATCAAGTGGGTGGGGCGGAGGGGGGGGGCCCTTAAATCCTTGAAGAATGTATCTTACCCACAAAAAAAGTCAAAAAATAATTTTTTACAAAATTGAAATTCTAATTCATGAGTATCAAGTGGGGTGGTAGTGCGGCCCCTTAATTCCATGGGCCTCTGGGGCGTCTCCCTGGGCGGGGTGGGCCCCCTAAATATTAAGGGGACCAACCTGTCTGATTTTCAGGCAGTTTTTTTTTTTTTTTTTTTAATTTGTTTTTTTTTTTTTTTTTATTTTTTTTCAAAAAGAAAACTTTAGAAAAAATCAGATAAAAAAAATCAATTGTAATTTATACTTTATTTTCCGTAGAAGTGTGTCGTTCCACCCTCGGCCATTTCGAGAAAAAGGAGAATTTGGAAGTCTACTTTCCTTTATAAAAATGATTCCAAGTAGTTTATTTCAAAAACTTAATTTAGTCAGAAAGGCAAAATACTAACTTATATTGTCCTAAAAAAAAAAGAAAAAAAAAAAAATTAAAACTTAAGAGTTTAGATTCCCACGTTTATAAAAAAAAAAAACGTTGAGTCTCGTTTTAACGTAAAACTTGTATTTTGTCTTTTCCTTTCGAGTCGGACATTTCTAGTCGGTATATCTTTGAAAAATGGTGTAATTAACTTTTCAAAAATATTAAACTTGATTTTTGAAATGGGGAGGAAACTAATTTGTCTTCAAACAAAACCGAGCTAAGTATACATTGTTGTATCTAATACACAAAACTACGACAAGTACGTTTATGTGGTATGCTATGTGATTATGTGCACTTCTTTATATCTTAAGTTAGTAAAAATTATTAAATGATCGTTGCTACTTGTAATTAAGCTAATTGAATATCTAAGCACATGTGCCATGTACACTATTCGTTTGTAGCTAGTTTTTCGGATTATGAATAACTAGAACTTATGCTAGATTTCTTGCATTAAGATTGCAAAATTGTTCTTGCATTGCATATAGGCATAGATCACTTAACTTACAAATGTTACATAAACATCTTGTAAATCTTTTCGGGTATGGGAATATATTTAGGAATAAGAGTTCAATAACTTGTCAAGTATATTATTAAATGTATTAAAACTAGTCACCTAAATATTTCCAACGATTTAATCTATTTTCAACAACACGTTTAAATATTTTCAACAACTTGCTTGGTTTGACCTTGGGTTGGTCAAACAAAAGAAAAGATTGTATTAATACATCAATAACTAAGAAAAAGAGAATGCTTGTGCTTGCATGGTTTTAACATACACATAATTATATTTTTTTTTAAACATATAGTATTTTACAAAAGATGTATGTTGTATAAAAATGGTTAGAAAACTCATACTCATAAAATGTCAAAAACTAAGTATATTATACATAACAACAACTAGTTTTTCGCACAAGTAAAATTTATAACTAATCTTGGGATTAATGGAACACACTATTTAAATATTTATCTATTTTCTTTTAAATGAGTGTTCGTGAGGGTCAAGAAAGATTTCAAGAATATATCAATTCATTATTCAAATTATGGTTGATATATTTATCGAATCTAATTGACAAGTTTTTGAGTATGGACAAGAAATCGGATTCTTATTTGTTTAGTTTCAAGATTATATCAAATTATAATAAAAGATATTGTCTTGCATCTACATACTCAATCACACTAGATTGGTATGAAAATAATTGCATCCGTTTGTAGATGAAAAGAATTTGCATTGGATCATAACTCACACTTGTATTGATAATGCCATATTGAGTCTACTTGTCAAGTAGTTGTGTTCCAAATATTAGTCTAATATGTTTAATACATGCATGAAATACATAATGAAGTAGGATTGACAAATTGGATGTTTCGTCCGAAATATTCAAGAAATTTACATTGCAATGCAATTGCTAAATGTGTCATTTCCGAAAAACCAAACACGTTAAATATCACATGTGACAACTACACATTTAAGATGACAAAATATAAGACATCCATTAAATCAAGCAATATGTAATCGAAATTAATCAACCTATAGATCTTGAACAAAAGATTAAAACATCTTGCTTACGCTTATATTAGAATTCCACACATCTTGATTAGGATTATGCGAACCGGAATTAAAGTATGATTAGTTGAGTCATATTAGGTCCTCTATGAAAAGATAATACAAATTTTATCTTTGCTACACTTCATTAGGCAAATATAAGAATTCTATTTTGTCTAACATGAGAATGACTACTGGAGAATCTATTGCACTAGAAATTCAATTTGACCTAACGGTTGAATTGCTTCCAAGGTGAGTGAAGTTGGGTTCGGTGTATAACTCATAAAAATGGTCGTGTTTAGCCTGAATTGAGCACCACTAGTGATAGTCTCATACTTATTTTCTAACTTGATTAAATGGCTCTTCCTAAATATGCCTAAGGATAGTATACATTAATAGAGTTTGTATATCATTAGGAGTGCACAATAAGCATTTAGAAATTAGGCCTTTTCTTAGTCAATCCAAACACAATGCAATAAATAAATTTAAAATTTTTAAATAAAAATACTAAAAAAATTAAATTAAAAAAAAACATATTTTATAATAATAATGGTTAGGCTGTTGTTTAGCCTGATGGGGATGGGATGATGAATTGAAATTGAAGCTCCTCCACAGGGTTTTGGCTACAATTGGCATATACGATTTTGTTTATTATGGCCTACTTCCTAAAGATGGCTATTTGATGGAGTCTTCGTATTAACTTTGTTGCTAATTAGGGTAGTTGTAGCCTGTTCACTCTATGCACGTAGTGAAGATTAGATTAGAATTTAGACTTTCTCCTTAGTCATTATTGACATCAATCGCACAGCGGGCGGCTGGCCGCTCATTTACCGCATTTAGGGGGGGAGTTTAAGTGGGTTGGGGGGGGGGTTGGCGTGGGATTGGTTTCGGAGGGGAATCGTAGCAGATGTTAAAGGGGGGTCTGGAGACAGGGGTTGTGTCGTGATGTCTTTGAATGTCCTGGCCGAGATCTTTCCGACAGTATTCGTTATCATTTCATACGTATTGGTTGGTTGCTGTGGGATGCGCCTTATGGATTTTGGGTTTTGGGATAGGTGGGGCATTGGGGCCTAGGCGGGGATCTTATTTTTGCCGGGGTTGCTGGGATAGAGGAGTGCGTGGGATGTGTGTGGGGTTTTGTGAGGGCTGGCCATCTGGGAGGGGTCCTCACTCGCGGTGGGGTTCGTATACCTCGTACACGAGTGGGTGTGGGGTGTGCGTAGTTCACTTTTGAGCTTATTGTGGGAGGAGGAGTTGGACGTAGGTTCGGAGTCGGGGTGGTTGGGCTGCGGTTGGGACAGTTCAGGGGGATAATGATGCTGACTTGTTTGGTGGCTTAGAGATGCACACCTGCGAGCGGGGGGACTGCGAGGCGGTGGGAGATGTGGGTGGGGTGGGGGGGGTTTGGTGGGTGCGCTGTGCGATTCGGTTGTTCCAGCATGGTGGTTTCGGTGCCCCGTCGTTTGGTTGGGTGGTTTTTGGGGTTTTGTTGGGGTGTTTTCTTCTATGAGGATATGTGTGCCGGTTCACATTTTTTCATCGCGCACTGTGTATGTTCGCTCATGTGGTTCGGTGACACTTGTGGCTAGTGTATTAAAATCTTGATCTTGAGTCTCTGTACGTGACTGTCTCGCACTTTTCCGCTTTTCGTTGGTGGATCGACGGGTGTGGTGAGGAGGGCTTTTTGCAGCTACCTTCGTTCTACTTTTTTTCATTATTTCTTGGGTTTATTGGTCTTTTGGTAATATTATTTTTACACACAATGGTTTGGCATGAAGCGTTTCGTGATTAAGGAGTTGAGTACTGACCATCCTGGATACTGGCTACCTTTGGTTGTGGACTCCATGGGTTAAATGGGAACATCATTTTTGGGGATGGGCGGATAGGGTTGTCGAAACTGAGGTAGACGCATGTGCCCGTCTTACATTAGCAATTTGTGTTTTTTTGTGCCTATTTGTTCAAAGGCAAACTGGTAATTTCGTGTTATTTTTTTTTAATGAATGCGTTCATCCAATCATTTCCACTTTTGTATACAACCTCCCCCCCCGGTGAGATAAAAGACAGATGAGAGAAGTACACAAAAGAGACAATGTAAGATTTACATTCTCTATATTGTAAGGTGTGTGAGTCACCATAATTCGTGTTTACACTTATGGCCCAATTTTCGCTTTTGTTTTGGGGCTATAGGTGATGAACACTGTTCTCACTTTGTTGTGGATTATTGAGAACACAACGCTTTGTGCGGGGGGGCGGCATTAATCATGTTGGTTGGGGTGGGGAGGCCTTGTTGGGGAAATGGAAGCGGGGGGAGACTTTCTGGCATCTCGAACGGGTTGTTGCTTTTTGGTTATACATTGTTTGTTCTAATTATTTGTTGTATTGTTTTGTTGTTTATACTATTTGTTTGAGTGTCTTTACGGATTTGGGGAGGCGGCGGGGGGTGGATGGTCATGTGGAGAGTTATGGTGGGGTACGTGGGGATCAGGGGGGGGGGGCACTGCTTATGGTGGTTTATTTTAGTGAATTGGGGGGTGGTTTGGGGGTGGGGGGGGCGGTGTGTTTTCTTGACATCCAACACTTTGGATTGTCTGGTAATCATCTTGAGGATTTCCAGCTTGGTCATTGACAAATACCTGATAATGTTGGTGGAAACGCTTACTGACAAGAATGGGAAATGCGAATAACGACACTTGGATAGGGGGTAAGCTCCTGGATTGGCAGAGGAAGATTTTGGGTCTTAATTTAGATGTATCTATACATACACGACGAATGAGCGACCAATTACTTACATAAAACTTCTTTTTATTATGGCACGCTGATCAGGGTTAGCGCATTTCAGTTTCCTTCCTATCTCAATCCTTCACACTTTTCCCGTCTTTGTGGATATATACTGGCCAGTGAATGGCACGCTATGGTCCTTCTTTTCTTGTATGTTTCACTACATTTTATAAATCAATCCTTATTCCATATCAAATTTATTCGACCCCTAAAAAAAGTCTTAGGTTAATGTTTATCCTTAAACACCCCAAACATGAAAAAGCCTTATATATACATAACTGGCTTATATAAATTTTTTCCTTGAGGATTTAGGTGAAATCTCCATTTTACTTACATTGTTTTTGTTATTCACAATCCACTAGTATTATCTTGGTTTTTAGATGAGGTGATAACCATATGGAAACGTGGTGTTCGAGAAACAAGTCTTAGCCTTAGAGCATGGTGTCGAGGGCGTATCTTATATTGGTTTCTTACATTTCCATGTGTTTTTTTTAAGCTTGTTCGTTTGGTTTTTTTTTTTGGTTGTGTGGGTCTTTTACGGCACTCTTTTGTGTCCTGCATTATACCTTAAACTGACATGATGTGTTTCCAACTCTAAGTGGTTGTGCACAGATTGTTATATCTAGCGTCTTTTAGAAGATATGTGCATTTTTGTATGTTCTTGGGGGGCCGCTTGTTAGCCACTTTTCTTTTTTTGTTTGCGATTTTCTTGGTGCCTAATCAAGGGGGAGCAGATGGGATGGGGTTTGGGGGATGGCCTGCCTAGCTTTTGGAAGTGGTAGCCTTGTCTAACTTTGGGGGGGGGTGATGTGGTGCTTGAGGGAATGAGGTTGGTCTGGGGGGATTTAAGGGGTGGGGTTTGGTATGAGTCTAAGGGAGGGGGTGTGGGGGGGACGGCTGACACGGGTGTGTGTGGGTTGGGTTTGCACCTACGAAAACTATCATTGTGGTAGGTTTAAGAGTTTGCAAAACTATTTATTGATCATTGATTATTCCGTTGAGTCATTGTTCATGGGATGAGTTGAGTATAGTCATTGTTGTTTTTGAGGTTTTTTTTTTTAATAAGGTAATTGTTGATATCATGGATAGTCTTCTCGTAGGATCGATTTGCAAGCTTCGCCTCTTTTGTAATTTTTTTAAGAGTTTTGTAAGTTATGTTTAAAGAGTCTCCTCGTCCTTGGAAAATCTCCTTTTTGTTTCAACATTTAGGGGGTGTAGTAGTGAGTTGTTCGGTGTATAGTATGTGGTCTTTGTTGTTGAAGTTTTATGGGGAGTAAGTTGTGGGTATACTTGTATATCTTTCCGGGTATATTAACGTGAATGTGAAAGTAGTTGGGGGGGTGGTGTAAGTTAGGATTTTGTATGAACTTGGGGGGGGGGGTTGTTGTGTAGTAGTTTTGAGTTTGTGAGTGGGGGGGGGGGGGGGGGGGGGTGCTTTGGGGGAGGGTTTGTTTTTCAGGGAGGTTTAGTTGGGTGTGAGGAAGATTCTGAGATGGAAAGATAAGTGGGTTTGTTGTGTGGCGTGTATGGGGTAAACTGGTTAACAAAGTGTAACTTAGACCATTTTATCTAACTATGTGTGTTTAGTTAAACATAGAGGTATATTTGATAAGACAGTTATTATTCTTTACACCGGCAAGTAGTTGGCCCCGTTATAATGTTAAGTGTTTGCCTTGGTGCAAACGATGCCATGTGGGTTCCTTTTTCGAGATCCGGGTGTTGAGGAGGTGTTGTGGGTTTTGGGTTGAGGAGTGGCTACCGGGGTTCGGGGGTAGGCACATACTAGCATTTTAGGATTATGGTTTATCCTAAGGGTAATCCGACATGTCTTTTCCCGACCATTAGAAAACATGTAGTATATGAGGGTTCTGATCCATGCGAGAGAGAGTTTAACATGGATCGGAAAAGCATCCTTGCGATATTTGCACGTTTTTTAGGTAGGTTGTTGTTTTTGTTGTTTTTACCATCGATTCGTGGTTTTAAGATTTAAGCAAACCGCTCTTGCTATTTCCACTAACCGATGCCGAATGTTTAGCGCCGGGCGAAGAAGTATCCGTAAAGGCATCATGTCAACTAGCACTATGGATGATAACAAGAGCTCTTAGATTAGGGAGTTGGTTCCGTTGTCCTGGCACTTGTATGGGGTGATTTCACCTATTGGGCTTATTGTCTGTTGGTTTTTGATCAGGTACTACTACGAGCGCTAGGTCTTTTTGATTCTCTGGAGATTGTGGTACCCACACTTTTCCTTTCGTGAAAATTGTGGACTTTGTATTTGGGGAGATGTGGTCTTTTATTGAATGGAATTGGTGGACGATCTCTATGTGTTTTGTCACTAGTGTGTGTGTACGGGGATTTTTTTTTACTTTTATCTAGTAGCATCTCTTTGTGATGCACACAATTATAGTGAATGTCAATTCTTTTACTATATGCCATTTTGCGATTAGTGCGTGGTTTTCAGTAGGTGATTGTGGAACAGCGTGTGGCACCTTTGCGTGTTGGTTGCTGACCTTTCAGATTCGGCCCTGCGGTAGGTGATAATGAGCACTTGTGCGGCATTGTGAGCGAATTTGACCCCCTTGTTATGTAATTGTTTGTTTGTTAATGCGGGGTGGGGGGGGGGGGACGCGGAGGGGAGATATTATATCACACTTGAGGTGGGGGGGGGGTTTATACTCTGCCAATTGTGGTGTGTGTTGATGTGGTGATTTATTTTCTTGATGTTTCGTTGATTTTGTGAATGAGATGTATACGTTTTCAACTACCGGCCTAGTCTAGTTCTCGACTTAGTGCCTTTTTTCGTTCCTTTTTGTATGCGCTTGGTACCCATGATCGAACCCCGTACAGCCACTAGCTATTGCGTGGGGGGCTAGATGTTGGTCCCCTTAGCGATACCCACTAATCTTGTATCGGTGTTGTGGGGGGGTAGTGCCTTTGGTGTTTCGGTGAGGATAGATACGTGGGTTATCCGCGCTTTATGGGTGTTGGCGGGGTGTCGGGTGGTTGGTGACGCGGTGTGTTGCGGAAGGCGAGGCCATATTTTGGCAATTTTGATTAGTTTCTGGTCGGTGCGGAGGGCTCACGACCAGGCGTAGCATAAAGGAAGTAAACAATGTAGGGGGAGGGGGCGGGGGGGGGGGGGGGCGAGGGGGGGGCGGGAGGGGGGGCGGGGGGGGGGTTCGGTAATGGGTGGGGGGGCGGGTTGGGTGTTTTGGGGCGGGGGGGGGGGGGGGGGGGGCGGGGGGGCGGGGGGTTGGTGTTGTTGGTTTAGGAAGAGATGTAACGCGTGAGGGGGTATTTTTCGCTCAACGGTGGGAGCGCTCCTGGCAGCGTGACGGTTGTCGGGGCAGTTTGTTCATTTTCGTTATTAGGACCAGGGACTTGTATTATATTAGTTAGACCAATTTTTTTTTTGTGTAACCCATTCAATTTTGACATAGAGTGGTTTGATATTAGTTTTCATGGATCCCTTCCCTTTTGAGTTCTTCTCCTTGAGACGACGTCCCCCTCCCGGTCCAGAGTTTAGGTGGTTGAGACTGTAAATACCAAGCTAAGACATCTAATAACACACGGAGATGGTGACTAAAACCAATTCAAGACACTAAAACACACGCAAGCAAATTAACATAAGATAAAAGAGCGGTCTAGCCAAATATAAGAAAACTGTATTAACCATTTTAATCCAATCAGAACGTTGGTTTGTTTATTTAGTGCAATGATTTCTTATCTCAATGCGGCATATCATTCTTAAGACTTAGGCGTTACTTCTTCCTAAGACCTAGACACGTAGAATTCTGTCACAATTAAATGCATCCGTATAATCTAGAGGACAACACAGTATATGTCGTACGAACCCTAGCTCATAGAGACTTTACCTACTTACTGCTTAACGGTAACTTGTATTAGGTGGTCGTCCATAATCCACTCTATACTAAAGAATCAGAACGTTATTTGTTAGTCCTACGCCACGACCTATGGTAGCCTAACTTATTCACGAAACCAAGGCAAGAAGGACGTTATTAGTGATCCTATTTGTTCCACCTATACAAATTACTATATGGAGAGTCATCTCGGCATCTAGAATACTTGGTCCGTATCACTAGATCCATTTGAATGATAGGTCACATATTAAAGCACATAAACAAGTATCATATGATAAACATAATCAATAATCAAT
>BQNB010008029.1:0-83545 GCA_026074375.1 Tanacetum coccineum | reverse complement strand
GATGTCAGCCTTCATGTTGGGCCACCAATATAGCTTTTTCATGTCTTGATACATCTTTTCTGAACCGGGATGGATAGAATATTTTGACTTGTGGGATTCATGCATAATCACAGATCTTAAGTCTCCATAGCAAGGTAACCAAATCCTGCCGTGTAAACATAAGGATCCATCGGCACGTGGTTCCAATCTTTCCTTGGGTATATCCCTTCGGATTATATCGCCTACATCTTCTTTCATGAGGTTCTCTGGTTTCTCGGCTTCGATCTGAGCTTGTAGTATTTGTTTGGGAAGATCCAAGCCAATTGTCATAACTAAGGCTTAAACCCGCAATGGCTCAATCCGTTCCTTATGGCTCAACGCATCGGCCACTACGTTTGCCTTCCATGGATGATAACGAATGTCACAATCGTAATCACTTAACAATTCTAGCCAACGAAGTTGCCTCATGTTAAGCTCCCTCTGATCGAGAATGTGTTGTAGGCTTTTATGGTCGGTGAACACGGTGCATCTGGTTCCGTAAAGATAGTGTCTCCATAACTTTGGGGCAAACACTACCGATCCAAGTTCCAAATCATGAGTGGTGTAGTTCTTCTCGTAAACTTTTAGTTGTCGAGAAGCATGAGCAATCACCTTCTCTCTCTGCATTAATACAACACCTAAACCCTTGTGTGACGCATTACAGTATACCACAAAGTCTTCGCTTCCTTTAGGTAAAGCCATAATTGGTGCACTGCATAACTTTTGCTTTATTAACTAAAAAGCGTTCTCTTCCTTTTCTCCCAGTCAAACTTGATTCCTTTCTGAGTAAGTTTCGTCATTGATTTAACAATCTTCAAAAATCCTTCGATGAACCTTCGATAGTAACCAGCAAGACCTAAAAATTGGTGGATCTTTGTTAGTGTCTTAGGAGATGCCCAATCTTTGATAGATTCTATCTTGGCTGGATCTACATGTATGCCTCTGCTATCTATGACGTGTCCGAGAAATTGTACCTTCGAGATCTAAAATTCACATTTTGAAAACTTAGCATACAACTGCTCCTTCTTAAGCAATTCTACTACAAATGGGCCCTTTATGGAAATTTCTACATGCTCTTTCTCGTCCTATAGAATAAATAAGTATGTCACGATGAAACAAATTACGAACTTAATCCAAGTAAGGCTTGCATACCTTTCAATTAGGTCTAAGAATACCGCAAGTGCGTTTGTCAGTCTTAAGTCATAACCTGGAACTCGTAATGGCCATATCGATTCGATGCCGTCTTTGGAATGTCTTGCTCTCGCACTCTAAGCTGGTGATATCCTGATCTCATATCTATCTTCGAATAAATACTGGATCCTAGAGTTTGATCAATAAATCGTCGTTCCTATGGGATTAGGATAACGAATCTTCAACTGTTAGTTTATTAACTCACGGTAGTCCGATGCACATCCTAAATGACCCATCCTTCCTTTTGACGAATAAGACCGGGGCTCCCCAAGGTGAGGAACTAGGCCTTATGAATCCTTTGTCGAAAAGCTCTTGTAATTGTTCCGATAATTCCTTCATTTCGGATGGAGCCAATCGATACGGTGCTTGAGCTACGGGTGCGGCTCCTGGAATTAAGTCAATTTGGAATTCCACTGGTCGAGCCGGAGGAAGACCTGGCAGTCCTCATAAAATACTCTGGAAAATCTCGGACATTGGTAGTCCTATATTTGTTTCCTACCGACTTGTTTCCTCATCTTTCTTTGTGGATATATGTGCTAAGAAGGACCTTGGAAAAAAAAAAAACATCTTTTGCCATGTACTCTTGAGCTTTTAAACATGAGATAACTGTCAACCGAGATTCTCTCCCGTTGCTACTTTCGTTGCCACAAAAAGTCAAAGTTTCATTCCCATAGGGAACTTGAACAAGTTTCTCATCGCACACGATCACGGCGTGACATCTTCTTAACCAGTCCATACCGATAATGACATCGAAACTACCCAGTTCTACGGGCATTAGATCTATGTTGAACGGATGGTCTAAGAAATTTAAAGTGCAACCTCGTATAATAGTGTCTATCCCGACTAATTTCCCATCAGCTAATTCGACATCATAACAATTTTCTAATGGAGTTGGGGCGATGTTAATCAAGGAACTAAATGCAGTGGATATAAAGCTTCTATCGGCACCAGTGTCGAATAAGATAGATGCATAGTGGTTATTTAAGAGGAACGTACCCGTGACGACATTGGCATCAGGGTTTCCCGATGCATTTCCTCTCTTTTCTGCATTCCCAACTGCATAAACCCAGCCTTGTGCATTCCCATTTCCTCCATCCTTATTCTTCAACTTAGGACAATCTTTCTTGAAATGCCCTGGTGCTCCACACTCAAAACAACCATTTCCCTTGGGAGCTGCCCTATTGCCCTTCTGAGTATTAGCAACATTTGTATTACTAGTACTCCTGCAATCGCGAGCAAATTGCCCAACTTTGTTGCACTTGTGGCATTTCTAGGTGCATGAGCCATTGTGGTGAAGATGGCACTTGGAGCACTTGGGCAAAGATCCCCCATAAGGATTCCTTTTGCCTGTCCCCATATTGTAGACCTTGGCGACGTTCTGCCTTTTGAAGGGTTGTTGCTGGTGACCATTGATAAGTGTAGAATACACATATCTGTTTATACCTAAAATATCCCAATTAAACCCAAAACACACTAAAAATGGCAAAAATATACTTGTTTTTGTGTTTTGTGTGTCCATGTATAGATAAGACAAAAATGACAAGAAAACAGTCAAAAACAGGCAAACACGGACACGGGAATCAGAAGAGTACAAGAGAAGCCAGAAACTCAAAGCCAAAGCCAAGGAAAGTCAACCCTTAGTCAATTCTCAGTCAACAGAAGTCAACCCACAAAAGGACAAAACCTCAAAAGTTACCACTTTAGTCCCTCAAGTTTTCAGAATTTACACAAATGGTCCTTGGACTCTTAATGGGCCCTAAATCTTTCACTACCTTACCCGGATCCAAAAAGCCCAAGACATAAGCCCAATCCCTAGCCCATTACCATTTTATTAAAACCATAGGGACCATTTCTGCCATTTGTGAAAAACCTTTTATACTACACTTTTGTTAAACACAACCACAGGGACTGAACTTGCCATTATCCTAAAGTTTAAAAATGTTTACCCATTTTCAGTTATAAAAAAAGGGCGCCAAGTTAAAACACTATTCACTCTTCTTCCCCGTTTTACCCACCAGTCAAATCAAAGGGGTTTTGTTAATTGAGGGTCATTAAGGACAATTCATGGGGTAATGGACACGGTGGCAAAGTGTTGCATCATACCTTGCATCCTATTGGCTAAACGGTCATGTTGTTTGGTTGGTGTTGTTAACAGGGTATTCGGTCCTATTCTGGCCGTGGTGCCATATTTTCTTCGTCTACGTGTTCACAAAATACACAAAACACTGTTGTTATATGACAGAATATAATGTATAGATGAGATATCAACACAAGAGAGGTATATAGTATGACATAACACATCTATTTCATTCATAACCTTGAAAATTTTACATGAAATATATAACACCTCGTGTTTTAGGACAATGTACGACGTTAATAAAGTCACCATTTATTTTTAGTATTGTACGCGTTTGTTTTTAATGGAAAATGTTAGTTAAATCGTCGTAAAGATAAAAATGATCTAGTAACGGTATACGGGCATAAGCATTTATTGTTTACGTCAAACAAGGGTTAAGCAATTATTGTGAGAATAATTATTAACGTTTCACAAGTTACTTTATCAGATACGTGAAAGTGTTTACGTTTCACGATAAAAGACAATTAGGTTTTCCTGGAACCCTAAAAATTAACGTACGCTTCAACAAATACCTACGTTTATATACAATGATCAAAGTTTATAAAACTTTATGCATATGTATATATATATATACACGTCTCATATGTTTATACAAAATAACAAATACTTTACAAAATACCAAGACTTTACAAAGTAAACTTTTATATAAAAACTACACTTTACTTTTATTTATAACTTTTATACTTTCATTTTTCTTATACAATAATTACAAGTAATATTAACTAGATAGGAAAAGAAACTAGTGAAACATAATCCCTAAACTTCATGGGATGATTCCCATTAGGAGGAACTAAGAGACATAAGCCTTAAAGCCCTTGTTTCCCTCCCTTGGTCCCCCTAAAACCCACGGCATAAGAGGCCCCCCCTTTGATTTTCTTGGTCAAACAAACTAACAAATATCTAGTTTCCTCCTCCTATAAATACAAGTACTTATATGTGAATTTACATACACTCTTTTACTTAGCAAATTTGTTTTCTTTTCTCTCTTTTGCTCTCCAAACCCACGGCTCCAATAATCCATCTAATCAAACCATACAAAATTTTTATACAATCCATACAAGCCTATACACATCAATCCTAAGGCACACTAAAGTGTTTACAAGCATTGGTTCACCATTAGCAAGTATTAAGGAAGAAAAGGAAAGATTAGGGTTTCAAACCTAATCTAGGGTTTATAAGCTTGTAAGCTTTGGTTTTGAGTCTAAACACGGGTTTAGCATTTATTTCTCATCTCATACATCCTTGCTAAGGTCTTCCTAATTCCTTCATACTTTTATTTATTATGATTTTATGTGTTATATGTTAATTATGGCTAAATCACCACTAAGGACTTTTTAATATGTAAAAAGAGTTTTTACTAATGTTTATGAATTTATACACTTTTTCTTATGTCATATTGTTATAAATATCATGAAATAATGGATGTATAAGTATGTTAACATGTTGTTTAAGTATAAACATGATTAGGAATAAATTAGGGTTTATAAGGTTATTGGATATATTACAAGAGAAAGTAATATAAATAACTTGTTAATCTTTGGCAAATGGAAAATATATGGACTAATGGACATTAATATAAGTATCACATATGTTACATATAGTTATTAGGGTTTCTATAATAAACTACTAGTTGAAAAATACATAAAATAAGCTTTTTATAAAAAGTATACACTTGGATAATAAAGGGGTGTATAATTTCGACACTTAGACAGTAGGTTTTGACATTATATAAAAATAATACGTCTCATGACGATTCCAAAATGATAAGAAACTCGAAAAACCGATTTATAACGAAAAAGATACGTTAATTACGAGTTTACGACTATAAATACTTTTATAAAACTATTTTTATAAAAGTTACTATTCATTACAGAAACTAATATTTTTAAAACATCTAAAATATGATATAACTTTTAATTACGAGATCGTACTCGAAAGAATCGCTAAAAACGGAACTATAACGAATAAACTACGACGTTTACGATAATTAAAGTTTATAAAAGTAATTTTATAAACTATGAACAGTAAAAAGCACTATTCATCAGTGGGATTAACTTTATAAAATATAATACGTCTTTTAATAACAAAGACGTACTCGAAGGAATCACTAAAATCGGGATTAAAACGGATAAGTTATTACGATTACGAGTTTACGCTAATTAAAACCTAAAAACGAGTAAAATAGCTGTTGTGAACAGTAAAAACACTATTCATCGCAGAATATCAAAAACTTGAAAATGTAATATTTTGATCACTCGTCTTACTACGAAGACGTGGACGTAAGAAACGCGAGCAACGGACTTAAAACGACCAAATTAGGTCATTTTTACAAAAAGTATATTTATAAACTGTAGGATCGTTTAATTCATAACACGGGTGATGATTCGAGTGGTTTAGCTAGTTTCTAGTGAGAGAAACACAAGAGAGAGATTCTAGAGAGAGAGAGTGTATGTGTTTCTATGAAATGAAATAATGACTAGCTTGCCTCTTCCAAAGTTGGAAGAGGCTATATATAGTACTTACAATATACCGGGTATTCACACCCGACTTAAAACCGAAAAACGTACTATTAACTATTAAACTACGAGCTATAATAAACAGTAAAATACACGGGGTGACCGAGTCTTTTTCTCATATCTAACAATCTCCCCCAAAGGGAGGTCACCCCTGAAAACACTAGACTTAAGCTCTTACAGCTTGCAGTCTTTTGATTCTTCATGTTACATCTTGTACTTTGTTGTCATGATCTTTAGATAACAATTGAGCTTGTTCACTTTGACTTGTTTTGATTGTGATCATGAGCTTTCTTGAGATCATCAGCCAAACTTAATCTCTCATATCTTGTAATTTTATTGCCATCTTGTTGACTTGTGACAGAGAATATGATATCGAGGTTTGGCGGATGCCTTGTTACGTTTATGAGATCTTTCAAACTTCATTACAAGTGTACGGTCGTGTCTGGAGCCATTTCGGTTATACTTGACATACTATGGAACTGGGTAAATTCTCTCCGTCTCCATCTCCATCTTTAAATGTTCTGTAATGAAACAGTTAGCAAAATAAAGAGAAAATTGATTGAACATCAGTCAAAGTGTTAATTATGAAATATTTTGTAACACTTACGATAGTTTTTATTGAGTTGTCAAATGTTCAATAACCGTCCATTCTTATGCTGGAACAAGTTTGATTTAGTAGAATCTACCTCGTTTCTTTCCAGTTGACACAAGTTGATTCATTGTAGAATCGCACAAGTCACCTTACCTAAAGATTTGTTTGATGTAAGGCTTTAGCAGGATTTCCATCTTCATAGTGAATACCTTCGTATCACTCGGATGTTCTGGCAATATCACAAGGATAATGCGTAGGACTCTTAATATAACCTTGATTCCACAGTGTGTGAAAGACAAGATAATTAGAAATGTGTCCTAACGAGATTAATCGATGATCTCTTGGCTCTAGACTCAAAAGTGCGCTTTAATATTAGTGATCGGGGGCTGGAGCTGAATAATGCCACCTTTTCATACCGATTACTCGGAGTGAATGTAAGAAAAGTAGATTGCATGTTTAGTCTCCGTGACAAATGAGACAAGTTTCTTTCAAGAGAAACTCGAATGGCTAGGAAGGGTTGTGCATTGCATCACTGGGTCCATGATGTCGTCTTCAATGTCATCAATCAACTTGTCAGTCTAAGAAAGTAGATTGCATGTTTAGTCTCCGTGACAAATGAGACAAGTTTCTTTCAAGAGAAACTCGAATGGCTAGGAAGGGTTGTGTATTGCATCACTGGGTCCATGATGTCGTCTTCAATGTCATCAATCAACTTGTGATTCTGACAGCATATGTATTGACCCGGTTTCTGCCTAAGAGTGTATGAAGGGGCTTCTTTCTTACACCCTTATCTGTACAATCTTTTTCCATTCTCAACCCCTTCAGTGCTTACCGAGACTTCATGTCTAGCACTTGTTGGGTATATTCCAGTACATATGCTCCATCTCAGTCGGCCACTTTACCTTGTTTCTCACATTTTCTCTTTTAATCATACTAAGGACTTCTGTACTAACTAGTGGATTGTACTGGTTTTAGTAGATCCACCGGTACTTGTAGGATCATAGGAACGAGTACCTAACCTTACCATCCTTATAACTTCGATAAAAGTAAATACATGGTCAGTCTTTTGGTACAGTTCACCTTGCCATAAAATCACTGTTAAAAAACTCAA
Organism: Tanacetum coccineum; assembly: GCA_026074375.1. NCBI lineage: Eukaryota > Viridiplantae > Streptophyta > Magnoliopsida > Asterales > Asteraceae > Tanacetum > Tanacetum coccineum. Next base: position 75,980 of record BQNB010008029.1, on the reverse strand, counting down.
TCAGGTACTTATGATATAACTATCAAAGTGTTTAGTACCCGATTGTTTTTGCATTTCAGAAAAGCTCCCCCTCAACATGTGCATCGGTATTCGAAATGTTTCAGCACAATGATGGTGGGGAGATACAATTGAGTATATTGATCACATTACATATTTTAATCACATTTTCTCCCCTTATCAAAAATTTCAAACCCTTTGACATTTTGGATATCACTTGATTTAACTATGTTATAAAATTGGGAGAAAAGTTTGCCTATTATTCACAAGCCGTGTTTGGAACATATTAATGCTCCCCCTCAATCGTTGAGGGTATGTGTTAGTGTCATATATGATAATTTTGAAAGATTTTTTCGTTAAACTCAAAAACCTAGTTTTTTAAGTTTAATGAAAAACTCATGAAAAATTCATAGACTGACACACACTTGTGAGGATGACAGTGAATGACTTGTAGAAGGTGCATCTTGAGCAATCGTTGTAGAAACAGATGTATTTGTAGAAACAATTGGAGCGTTAACTACAGTAGCCGTAGGGACTGGTTCACTATCTGTAGATTGATCAAAGTATTCATCGAACATCGGTTGGAATAAAATCTCCAGATCTTTATCTGTTGGTGGAATGTATGTAGTTGCAGGGACAGGCGATGGGGCGAGCCCTGAATTGAGTTGTCCAGGGGTCATCATGATAGGCTCGGGTCCTGAACTGATGCGTACAGGAGCCATTCATTTTAGGCTCGGGTCCTGAACTGATGCGTACATGAGCCATTTCTTCATCATCTGCTTCCCACTCATGAATCCTCAAGATTCTTCATTGATGAAAGGGTTCTGGATGAGCTCGGTGGATTCTCCAGGTGGACATGTGCCTTAGTAGTATGCTTCAAGCTTTCATGTACCTTAGGGTAATTAGTAGCAAGGAAGACATCTTGCATGTGCTCAGGGTTTGGTCCAGCAAGAGCCACATGACTTTGTTTAGAGTTTGAACCAACCTGGTATTCATCAAATTCAATGGTTCATTCCTTCAGAGCCACTGTTTTTAGAAGCATCCTAACCTTGTTCGTCACCAACATTTAGAATTTCAGTATCAGTCTCACTGTTTATCTTTTCTGAATTACCACCAGATTCAGCATCTGCATGAGATAGAGTTTCACAAACCATCTTTGTGGATGTAGCATCCTCAGGATGTACAGAAGGTCCAGTAGTATCATCCTGAGATGCTATAATCCACCTCTGGAATATGCATTAATCCATGGTACGTTGTTTCTTTGGCTTATGCAGTTCCAGAAGTGACTTTGCAGCTTGTACATCTGTAGCACTTCCTTTCCCCTTAATTTCAACTACTGGGAGTTTTCTGGTGGTCTATGGAGCAGGTTCACGGATAGCCACTCTGTTAACATGTGCTTGACCATATGCCTGAGAAACTTCCAAGCTCATTTGAGTACCTTGTTATAGATTGTACTCATAATCATCCATATGAGGTTCAGGAGCCGATTGAACTTCATCTTCATCAACCAGTTTGAAGGAACTCTTCTCCTTGTGAATGTTATGTCCGTTTTACCAGCTGGAGGTGACTCGAATGGGTGAGCTGAGTCTGCAGGAGTGACATTTAAGGCCTTCCGAAGAAGATCAGCACTCAGAGTAAGCCAGTGCTCATTGACTTGAAAGCTATAAACCCCAGTCTTTGCATCATGAGTCAGAGTATTCCAGAATAGCTGAATATAGATAGAAGGGACATTTGCTGATGTAGTGAATGCCCTAACAAAGTTTGTGTTCTGACGAATATCAACTGAAATGCAGAAGATAGGATTCTCAAAATTTCCCTAACCATATAATAGATTGTGTCCAAGTCCCTCCACGTAGTATACTATGGAGATCACACTGTCACCAATCACTTAATCTCCATAACCCATGATAGCTCCAAAGTGATCATTCCTGAATCTGACTGACCCAATAAACTTTTCCACAAAGTTCTGAGCTTTGAACGGATTCCCGACAATGTTTGAACAGCTGAGTCCAGGATACCAAAGGATGACCCTGTAACGACCCTGCATTGAAAACAGACGAGTGTGAGCATTTGGAATTCAGTTCCCTAATTTTTGTTGGGGTCCTGGTGGTTAGCAGTTATGATAGAACATTGCACATAAAGCCTAGTTAAAGGGCACAGTTCGCCTAAGGCAAATTTCCTTTCCTGTGGGTCTCCATTGATAACCACAATTAAGTATTTTTTTTCCTAAGCAATTTCTTTCTCGTGGACTCCCATTGATAACCAACATTAGCACAATAGTTGCCCTTGCTTTCCAAACCTGCTTGGCTTGTTCAAACTGTTTATCAGACAGTGCCTTTTGGTTCCAGATCTGCGTCCTCCTTTAATCAAGACAATTTTAAACAGTGGGGTACATTCACATAATTACAAATATTAACACACACATTTCATGACTTGCAGAGTTTAAACATTTGTTACAAGTTTTGCACACAGATTCAGAATTCGAATTAATTACAACACGCTTAGAGCTAATGCTAGAATCAACCCGATTCACTTTTGTCCATACTGACTTATTTGTCCTAGGGTGGTCTTCTACTTTCTTCTTATTCTCAGTCTTAGCAGGCAGGATCCTATTTTTCTTTGTATTGCTTCTAGGCTTTGATCCGCTTGCTTCAGTGGAAGTGTTTACTCCCGTAGAATGAATCACATGGACATTAGTCTGTTGAACTTTCTGGTGCACTTCGTGTTTCTGTGCGTTACTAGATGAAGTTCCTGGTTTATCATTAAAAGTTACTTGCTTTTTCCTAGTTACAGGGGTAGAGGGAGCCTTGTTATCTCCTTTCATAAAACTTTATGGGCAAGTGCCAAATCAACATATTCTAGCAATTTCCCTGAGATAGCTTAGTGAATTGACAAGCAAATAGTTAAGTCATTTATCCAGTGGTTTAACTACTCTAGCTTCCTCTACAATCTCCCTAACTGTTTCTACACTCTCCTTAAGATGGTTGATATAGGTTAAATGAGCACTCCTATTGTTCTTAAGGGGATGCGGGATAGGTTTAACATCAATGGCATACATGCCAGGCGCAAGAACTTTTGTTTTGACAGAACTTCTAGTGGCAACTTTCAAATTGCCTTCTAATTGAGCCTTTAGATCCTCAATCTGTGTTAACAAGGAAGATGTATGTTCATTAGTGCTAGCACGCGTGATCTTAATAGACTCAAACAATTCCTTGTAATGCTGCTTCACCTTTTCTATTTCTGCTCTAAAACGTTCATTTTGTTCAAGAAGATCAGTGACATCGTTAGCATTATAAGGTTCACAACTTCTGTCATTCACATTAGAGACTAGAACTTTCAAGTCTCTAATCACGTTGTCTTTTTCTTAAATCTGATGTTCGAGATTCTTGATCTTAAAGAATGAGTTAAAATCAGGAGCTTCCTGTGATGTTTGTGATTTGTTATTATCAAAACTTTCTTGAAGATGTTTGAACTTTAATACAAATTTAGGTATTCCCTATCAAGTTTTGAAATATGTTTTGACTCATTAGGATACTCATAAACACCTCAGCTTCCAAGACTAGACAACGTGAATTTCCAACATCATACAACAGTTGAATTGTCAAACAATTAGCATATCAGATTCTCCATTTTCAATGAGAAGGTTTTTCTTTACAAATTCAGCACATTGCTTTCTAACATCGTATTCTGGTCCACTCGTCATTCCATTTGATCAAAAATTTCTTCCATTACTTTAATTCTTTAAAGAGGGCCGTATGAACTCCCTACAAAAGTGTTCTTTAAGAGTTTTTTTGAAAAATGGAAAACTTCAGTGAGGTAACACTTTTTGTTTGCTTCAAAACCCCTTTCCCTTCTGTAACACCTGTTGGGGGGAGTTCTCTATTGCAGGTTTTTTCAAATTCCGTAAAAATTTGTGTGAGTACATAAAGATTAATCTTCACTTGACTTTTAGTTGGAAAGAAACCTGGGTTCAAGCAAGACAGGAGTATTTGGTGGATTACCTGTCAATGCTGAAATGGTTTTAGAACTGAGGTCCTCAAGCTTATTTCCTGTAATTTTCATACTATGGACTAAAATATCCTGTTCAAAGGGGTCAGATTTCTTTGTGGAGCAAAGGTTGCAAGAAGGTTCTCTTTCGAGTAATCTGGGGGGGCAATCCTAATTTTATTTTCCACACATAGAGGGCTTTGCATTTTCTCCATCATTCTTTTCCTAGTTATCTCAGCCATATCACGAGTGTCCTCTGAGTCATGCACAACAGGACGTGCATGATTGGACATGACTAATACATGACCATTATAGAGGGCTAGTTGAACTTGCTTTGCACGGGTGAGACATAAGGAATTTTGTAGCCTTATCGCCTTGTTCTTTTCATCATAAAATGATTTTGGTTTACATATCATGTGAACCGTTTGTACAGATTGATCTTGTTTGTATAATCTATCTTCAACCTTTTCTTTTAGCCTTTTAATGTCTAAAAACTCTTCAAGGAATTTGTCTTCTTTTTGTTTAAAATCCTTTTTCAAAATGATCGCTTCTTCCCTCACTATCTTATGATGGTTAAGAGTAGAACGAAGTTGCAATGTGCAAATGAAGTACCGAATTTTAAAGAAGTTTCTTTTTCCGAATTCGGTCCAGATATAATTATTCTCATTTGTTCATCAATCTTCGTTCTCTATCAGTTTATTCCAAAACTTAGCCTTTGTTCATGATACCCCCACCAGTTCCTTATACTCGCGAAGTTTAGAAGTCAATGTGTTCACTTTAACTACTTATAACCTCTTGATTTGCTGACCTACTTTGTACAGCCCTGTTCTGCATTTTCATCAAGATGACATCAATGCATCATTTCGTACAGAAGATACATTACTTTGTACAACATGTTCTTCGTTGTCTTCCACATACTGATCATACGGAATAATATTACTATCACTCGTATAGTCAGCATCAGAGTCAACAACGTAGTTGTGTTGTACATCGTTTTGCATCTCGTGTACTTCATGATACTCATCCATATGATCTACAAAGGTATCATGATCTTGTACCTCAAACGGAGTATTCGAGTCATATGATGGCCCGGCTTCTTCAGATGTAAGATTTGCCATGAACATGGTCTGTGTGGTGGGAGCCTCATCAACATCAGAGTCGAATGCATCGCATTGATCAGCTTCAAAGACATGGTCCACATTGAGTGCCAAATCATCCACATCGTCATCAAAATTGGTGACATGTTCTCCTGCAAGAAACAACACACTGGTAACTGTTCTTCATCCAGTACTGCACCATTCTCCTGGGCTTGCATAAGCAGCATCTTGTCTTTGAAGTAGTCTGAATCCTGAGGACGCTTTGGTTGTGGACATTCTCGTGCTATGTGCCCGATTCCTTTGCAGTTGTAGCACATAATGGGTTTAGCTTGACCCAGATTCACATTGCCATCTCTGTTCTGACCTCCAGCATTCCCAGTTACAACATTTCCTCTTGCAGTGTTCCTCTGAAATGGTCTTCCTTGATTATTTCTCATTGTATTTACCTCAAACATCCTGAACAACAACTTTGCCGTCTTGAACTGTAGCATTGTTCCTTGCGTTTGAGGAAGTTCTGAGTTGATTGTTCATTTGAGGAAGATGTGCTTTGAATGATTGGTTGAGGAGGGCAAGTATGTTGGTTAGGCTTTCGATCAAGTTATACAGTGACGTGCTTCTATTCCAGTTGGAAAGTTATCAGCAATTGATGTTGATTTGAGGATTGTGGAGACCCAGATGATTGTGTTGGATACTTCTAACTAAGTGCATTAGACACTAAGAGCCAAAGGATCATTATTGGTGAATGAAACCTTTCCATCATCATTTGTTCTCATTAGCATGCACCTCATGTTGCTTTAAGTAAGCATACAACTGATTAAAGTTAGACTCTTTCAAACCTCTGTTGAGTTTTACTTCAGTTATGAATCTGCTCTATTCAGGTAACATGTTGTTCACAAATTTAGAGTTAAGCTACATTCTGGACATGGTCATCTGTGTTTTCTCATGTCATTAAGAGCTTTGTAAACCTACAAAGTTATACATGAAATGGTTTTTTCCATTGATTTGGCAGAAGTGTTTCAAATTCAAGCGTATAATTGAGATTCTCGGTCATTACCTTGTTTAACTCATAGCCTTCCAGAAATCATCTTTACTTTGTCCTCAAATATCTTTGGCGTTAGGTAAGAAAGTGTCGTTGAGTGTGTAATGCTTTTGGTATACCTTGAAGTAAGATATTCGTAGCATGAATGTCAGCTTTATACCTGTTTATTTGTTCAGCTGAAAGATCGGCAAAGACTCTAGCACGTTCTGGACCTAGATGAAGTGCACCCTCACCTCCTCAGTAAGGTACTCTCATTTTCCATTTGAATGGACCTCTCAGTAATTGATTTCATTAGTATTACTCATCTACCATTATCTTTTCCCAGACAATACAGACGAATCCGTTGTTGCCATGATTCAAAGTCTTTTCCTATCAAGCATTGGTGAGCGGTATTCGGAACGGAACCGGCATACTGGATATCTTCTGACATATTAGACATCTTGATGTATTGGTTATAAATGCAATTAACGTTCACGGGATTTTACAAGTCTAAGATTTAAACCGATAAGAAGTTTATCGGGATTTTACAAAATCAATAGAAAAACCGTAAATGAATAATTGGTTGTGGTATTTGGTTTGTTGATTTGTTTGAAATTTGGCGCAGTTGGATTATAATTTTTTTTTACCCTATTACCAAAATCTAAATTTGGTGTAAAAATAAGCTAAAAAGGCTAAAGAAAAAGAAAAAGAAAAAAAAAATTATATTTTACTTAATTTTTCCCGCCAAAAAGTGTCGCTAAAAAGGTGTCGACCGAATAAATTTTTACCCTATTACCAAAATTTGAATTTGATGTAAAAATAAGTTAAAAAGACTATAGAAAAAAGATTACAAAATACTTAATTTTTTCGCCAAAAAGTGTCGCTAAAAGGGGTGTCGTCTGGATACTATCAAACCGCCGCTTTGAAATCAACCAAACCGCCTCCTATTGATTGAGCAAACCGCTGCCTAACAGGCCAACTCGCCGCCAAGATCTTACTAGGCAAACCGCCGTGGTTTTGAAGTAACTCGCTGCCTAGTTTTGTTAACTCGCTGGATCAATAAAATAATCAACTCGCCGTGAGCAACTCGCTGCCAATAAACTAAGCAACTCGCCGTGAGCAACTCGCTGCCTATAATCTTAGCAACTCGCCGTGAGCAACTCGCTGCCTATAATCTTAGCAACTCGCCGTGTGTTTTAGCAACTCGCCGTACCTTTTACCAACTCGCCGGCTAGAAAACAATATAATAACCAACTCTCCACGATGAACACTAGCTCGATTTAAGCAACATCAATCCATTTGAGCCTTTTGACCACGAAACAAAGCTAAAACATGTAACACAATGATGGTGTATGAAGATTAACCTTCCAATATCATGTGTTTCTTCCTGGATCAAAAGATACGAAGCAACTCTCCACGAAGAACACCAAAATAATTCGAACCTTATAAGCTTTGTTTTCGATCTTGAGGCTTGAGAATCACTTGTAATAGCAACAATACTTCTTCCTTAGCATTTATAGCATGAATAACCACAAGATTAACCAACAAAGTAAGCCCGAATAATCTTTTTGAGCCGTGGGCTTTTCTAAACAAAATAAGCCACGAAATTTAGCTTATTTAACCACACAAATCAATCACGAATCCAACTAGGCTCTGGTACCAATTGTAGGATCGTTTATTTCATAACACGGTGATGATTCTTGTGATTGGGCTAGTTTCTAGAGAGAGAAACACATGAGAGAGATTTTATAGAGAGAGAGTGTATGTGTTTAAAGTGAAAATGAAATTGACTAGCTTGCCTCTTCCAAAGTTGGAAGAGGCTTATATAGTTTTTACAAAATACCGGGTATTAGTACCCGGCTTAAAACCGAAATACATACGATTAACTATTAAACTACGAACTATTATAAACAATAAATATACGGGGTGACCGAGTCTTTTACTCATATCTAACTTGTAACAACTGAGAGCTCTTAACTATGATATATGTGGAACTTTTATAGACAAATCGAACAAGTGATTCACTGAGAGAACCGATCGAGTCTAAGTATGTGTGAACCGAACGAGAGTACACCCTTTGTGGACCGATCGAGGCATTAGTATTGAGAACTGAACGAGTGTAATCCCTTTGTGAATTGATCGAGTCTAAGTCATTGAGAACCGAACGAGTTTATACCCTTTATGAACCGATCGAGTCTACTCCTTTAGGAACCGAACGAGTTGGTTACCTTTAAGACCCGAACTAGTTAAGTTTTTTGTAAACCGAACGAGTTGGTTTCCTTTGAGACCCGAATGAGTTAATATTTTTATGAGCCGAAAGAGTCAGATTATATTGTGAACTAACAAGTGAAAGAATCTTTAGGAACCAAAAACTTGTCTTGACAAAAACACACCATAAAGATCAATTTCTTCCAAAATAAGGTCAAATTAAGACTTCGACTTTAGTTAAGTAGACATTAACAGATTGACAAATCAAGGTTAACTAAATTCAACTTAGGTTATACTAAATTATCTACAAGTTAGACAGAACCAAGGATTCCTAAATTGTTAAAATAGTTGCCTCTGTCACATAAGCTTTTAGTCTATCTAAGTTGTCTGATCTTCAAAGTGCTAAAAGTTATAATGGTTCTAATGCATAATTAATTGTGTCACATTATAAATTGCATTGACTATTTTTTTAAGCAGAATCATAGACATCACAAAGGCTGAACAGATTGCGTTGGATGACGCCTTAGTTGCTCCTGCCAACCGACTGAAGATTGGTAAATGCAATCTATGATTAAGCTCAGATCTCACGTCAAAAGAAGCAACTCTTCAAGTGGTTTATGATGTGTTGAAGCTCACTCCCTTCTACAAGGCATTTCAAGCCTCAGCTGATGTTCCAGAGATCTATATACAAGAGTTCTGGGCACTGCATCCGTTCATAACCGTTCGATTCGATTCAAGATGAATAACAAGAAACATATTGTCAATCTTGAGTACTTCAGAGAAATGCTTCAAATATGCCCTAAAATCCGTAATCAGAAATTTGATGAACCACCCTTTGAGCAAGAAATTCTTACATTTCTCGTAAGTCTCGGTCACAGTGGAGAGATAAGGAAGATTACAGATGTCAATGTCAACAAGCTACATCAACCCTGGAGATCATTTGCTGCGGTTATCAACAAGTGTCTCAGTGGTAAAAGCTCCTATGACAGTCTTCGTTTATCTCAAGCTCAAATCATTTGGGGCATGTACCATAAAAAGAATGTTGACTATGCCTTTCTTCTGTGGGAGGACTTTACTTATCAAGTAGAGAATAAGAATACGAAGAAGGTTAATGTGATGTACTACCCACGCTTCACCAAGCTTATTGTCAACTTCTTCATGTCAAAAGATCCATCAATTCCACGGAGGAACAAGATTAATTGGCACTATGCCAGGGATGACCCCATGTTCACCACAATCAATGTTATCTCCAGGCATGAGGATACACAGTTGTACGGTGCAATCTTGCCTAAGGAATTGACAAACGAGGACATCCGAAACTCTGAGTCCTACAAAGAGTACTATGCTATCGCTTCAGGAGAAGTACCTCCAAAAACAAAAGCAAGTGTTCATAAGAAGAAAGCTGATTCTGATACAACACCTAAGGAGAAGCCTCCCACAGACCCCAAAGACAAAAGAGTCAAACAAACTGGTAAGATGACTGGCTCAGGAAAGCAGAAGCAACCTGCTACAGGTTTAGAGACTCTCTCCGAGATTGCTTTGACTGAAACTGAACAACTAAAGATAGCTACCAAGAGAAGTCGAATTCAAACACTCAACTCACAAGCAAGTGGCTCAGGTGATGGAGTTGACATCCTGTCAAAGGTTCCTGATGAGCAAGTACACGAGAAGACAGGTACAGATGAAGGAGCTGGTGACAAACCAGAGGTTCCCGATGTACCCGAACATCATTCTAATAGTGAGGAAGAGTCTTGGACCTTTAGTGATGATGATGATGAAGATGATGATGCTAACAAAGATTCAGATGCACATGATGATGATGATGATGATGCAATAGAATCAGATAATGATGGTGACAACATTACTCATCCAAAGTTATCCACCTTCTTAACTGATGATCAAGAAGAACAAGATGACGAAGAAGAACAAGAAGAAGATGATGAAGATGAGGAAGAGATATCTGATCAGTTGGTATGCACACCATCAGATTATCAAACAACTAATGAAAGTGAGAAACAAAAAGATGATGGCAGGGTTAAAGATGGTGAAGAAGACAAAGAATAAGACGTGATGAATGTCAATCTAGAAGGAGGTGATATTGACATGACTGACGCTGACACTACCAAAGATACAAAAGATGCCCATGTGACTCTCACGGCTGCTAATCCCGTTGGCCAACAGCAAAGTTCATCCGTGTCAGATCTGGTTTCAAATTTCATCTCTCATACTACGGATGAAGGTATTGAATCTATCTTGACTCCTCATACAAAATCAACTACTTTAGTCAATGTACCTATTTCTGTAGCCACAGAAACTCTAGCTACCACTACAACAATCCCTCCACCTCTTTTTCTTGTCATTCAATCAAGTCAACAAACACCTGTTACCACCACTACAACAACTAATCCCTCTACAAAACTGCTTCCAATCCCTAACTTTGCATCTATATTTAACTTTAATCAAAGAGTAACCGCGTTGGAATCTGATCTCTCTAAGCTTAAACAATCAAATCCTTTCGCTGAAGCCATTTCATCTATTTCAGGCATAGTTAATGAATACCTTGGTTCTAAGATGAAGGAAGCAGTAGATGTGGCTATTCAACTCAAATCAAACAAGCTCAGAGAAGAAGCTCAAGCAAAAAATCAAGAATTCCTCAACTCACTTGATTCCAACATGCAGAAAATTATCAAAGATCAAGTCAAAACTCAAACATCAAAAATCAAGTCCAAAGTTAAGAAGTATGTTACTGAATCTCTGGGAGCTGAAGTGTTGATTCGTTCCACCAATCAACCTCATACATCTTACGTAATTGCTTCCTCACTCTCAGAATTTGAATTAAAAAGGATTCTAATGTATAAAATGGAGGAGAATAAATCAATTGACAGATCAGATGTTCAGAAAAATCTTTACAACGCATTGGTTGAAGCCTATAACACAGACAAGGACCTCCTTTCCTCTTATGGTGATGTTATCATTATTCCAACAACAAGGGACGATAAAGATAAAGATGATGAACCCTCTGCTGGATCAAACCGAGGGACCAAGAGACGGAGATCAGGCAAGGAAGCTGAGTCATCCAAAGAACCAACTCGTAAGGAGAGCAGGACAACAAGTTCTTTGAAAGGGGCTTCTAGATCTCAACCTACCGACTTGAATGAGACTACACATCTAGAGTTCATTACAGGTGATGATGATGTCATTCCTGCTAGAGAGGTATAGGATGAACGTCAATGACACCCTCTAACCTCTACAACTCCAGATCATGAATGGCACCTAACAAAGACCGTTTCTGATTTACCACCTCAACATTGGATAACTAACTTGGAATAAGCTGCAGGCACTCAATCCTCTTTTGATGAGTTTATGGCTACTCCCATCGACTTCTCTGCCTTCATGAGAAATAGACTAAAGATTGATCATTTGACTTAAGAACTGCTAACCGGTCCTACCTATGATCTTATAAAAGGTACGTGCAAGAGTGTAGCTGAATTGGAATATCACTTGTAAGAAGTCTTCAAAGCTACTAATGAACAATTAGATTAGAATAATCCTGAAGGAACGCCATATCCCCATAATCTCAGCAAGCTATTACCGTTGATTCCAAATGCATGAGGACGTCTTGTTATTCCTTTCGATCATTTCATCAACAATGACCTTGAATATCTAAAAGGAGGAAGCTCAAGTCGAAAGTATACTACTTCCTTAACAAAGACGAAGGCTGCTGATTATGGTTAAGTCAAATGGATTGAAGACCGGATCCCTAGAACTACTTGGAGTGTGGTACCAATAGACTATGACAAACATGCCTATTGGGGTACATACCACTGGGGTTCAAAACGTTAGAGATTCTATGGATATGCTACCAACATGGAAACTTCCAAGGATGTTTACTCAAGGCACATGATCATCGTGGTTATCAGTCTTAAGATCATGAAATTCTTTGGTTATAGTCATTTGGAAGAGATTATGGTTCGTCGACAGGATGATGTGCTATACAAGTTTCAAGAAGGCGACTTCAAGAGACTTCATCGCCAAGACATTGAAGATATGTTACTTCTTCTTGTTCAAGGCTAGCTCACCAATCTTAGTCTGGATGATCGATATGCACTAAATGTGGCTCTGAGAATGTACACTCGAAGAATTATCAATCAAGAAAGTATGGAAGATCTACAGTTGCCCGTTGAAAGCTATCAGAAAAAGATCAACCTCACAAGACCAGACACAACACGACCTGATCTCAGAAAAATGACTCCCTACACCAGCTATCCTGACGTCTAAGGCATTATCTATCAAGACGAATTGAGCAGAAACTGATTAATGCGCACTCATGAACTTCACAAGTTCAGTGATGGCACACTTAACCATGTTCGTACAACTCTCAATGATATTGCTACCGGAATTCAGATAGACTATTTGCCGAAGAGATGATGGAGTCCACAAGACAAGAGGAGAGCTCGAGTGATGATAAGTGCCATTGACAGAAAGCTCAGAGATCAAAGGTTGATGCGCAACTTGGAGAAGTTTGTAGGAGGAAGACCGTACGGGAAAGACCTTCGGCTGTTTGAAAGGACCATATGATCTATCATATGTTGTCCTCATCTTTATAAGGTCAATCTTAGATAATAAACATGTGAATATGTATATATGTAGTGTAGAGTTATGGTGATAATAAGGAGTGCTCGAGTACAAAATTTTCAAAAATTTCTTAGTAAATTCATAATTTTCAAATTATTGTACTCAGCACTGTCTTACATATCCCTCATAATTTGAGGGGGAGCATTAAAATGTTCCTATAAGTTATTTTGTAACATTTTGTCCTCGTACGTTTAATCAATTGATATCCAAAATATCAAGGGATTAACATTTTGGATAACGGGAGAAAATGTGACTAAACTGAATCTAATTTGTATCGAAATGATATCATATAAAATGGACTCAGTACACTCTACACTTAGCATGTACTACGATATCGATGCACATGTTAAGGGGGAGCTTTTAGTGATAATGAAAAACTCTCAAAGTGTAAATCTTTTATATATATATATATCAAACACTTTGATTGAATTTTCAATAGTTTTGAAGGATTGTGATGGAATACCCAAAAAGACCAGTCATGTTCTTAAATTTATGGAGATATAAGGTGGTTAGGCATAGGTATTCAAATCCCATGATCCAGCCAGAATCGTAAGGATCTACCCAGGGATATCCACTAGTTAGTGTAGAAGTCCTTAGGTATGATAAAAGGAGAAAACGTGAGAAAAGGGAATAATGCCGACTGAGATAGAGCTAACACTGGAACAAACCCAACAAGGTGTTAGTTATGAAGTCTCGGTAAGCATTGAAGGGGTTGAAGAATGAAAAAGAAATGTAAGGATAAAGGGTGTAAAGAAAGAAGCCCTCCATACACTTAGGTAGAAACCGGGTCAATACATAAACTGTCGGAAACACTAAGGTGTTGTCTGACATTGAAGACTGTCATGGACCCAGTGACGCTATGTACAACCCTCCCTAGCCACTCAAGGTCTCTCAAAAGACTCTTGTTTCATTTCTCATAGAGATTATACACATTTCTATTGACTTTCTCACTCCGAGTTATTTGATACTGAAAAGGTGGCAGTCTGCTCTAGCCTCCGATCACTAAAATCAATGTGCACTATTAAGTCTAGAGCCAAAAGAGATCATCCATAAATCTCATTAGAACACTTGTCAAATTCTGCTTGCTAAGTCACACAATGTGAATTACAAGATAAATATTAAGAGTCCTACGCATTATCCTTGTGATTTTGCCAGAACATCTGAGTGATACTTAAGTATTCACAATGAAGATGGAAATCCTGCTTGAGCCAACATCAAACAAGCTCATGGTAGGTAACTTGTGCGATTCTTTATGAATCAAACTTGTGACAACTGGAAAGAAACAATGGTGCGATTCTATAAGAATCAAACTTGTTCCAGGATATGAATTGACGATTGATGATGAATTTTTGAAATGATTAACACTCTCGATGTGTCACAAAACCACTTTAGCAAGTGACACGTTGATTGATTTTCAAATCGATTTTTCTATTTCAATCGGTGAGATAGTAACTCACTGGTTCACTCTTATCGTGTTGTCTGCTTTGAGACGTTCCGATAATGAGAACATGTTGAGTTTGATGAATCTAATGCAAATGTGTTAGAAAGATTCTATACTTCAGCTGGAAATCCTGTCAAGGAGATTCTTCTTAAATTGAATCTACCTGATCACAGGTCGATCCTCACGGATTCGAAGGTTACTCCAACCACACCTGGATGAATGACAAAGCCATATTCGTCCCCCAGATTTATTGCTAACTGTTTAAATGCATGATACGTAAAGATGGTGGTGAAGGTACCTGATTCCAGCTGACTCACAAGATTCATAACCACATGCTCATACCCGACTGACAAACATAAAGACATCATGAAAGCTCAAGTACATGTTTTTAGACTTCCGCTACTCTGATACCGTACGTCTTTCTTGAAGTGACAAAGTATTAAAGTCAAAGAATTTGAAAGACGTTTCTATCACTCTGATACCGAACGTCTTTCTAGAAAGTGATGAAGTGTTAAAGTTAAAGAATTTCAAGAAAGATGCAACATTAAAGCTTTCCAAGTCAACAAATCAAGAATGGTATGAGCATGTCAGTCCAGAAGTCACAAGATCACAAGATGACAAAGTTACAAGATGGTGAAACGAGATTATGCTTGGTTGATGATCTCACAGTGCTTAAGATCACATCTCCACTTACAAGTAAAGATAAAGGAACAAACTCAAGCTTAAAGTCAAAGATTACTACAACATATTCACAAGAGAAAGTCAAGTTTACGAGCTGAAGATTAAGAGATATAGCATAGTATGCTAGGTTAAATTTTGTAAAATGGAATGACCTCCCTTAGGGGGAGATTGTTGGAAACAAGAAAAGTATCGGTCACTTCCAAGTTGTAATAGTCTTAGCCCGTAGTTTGTTATATGATTAGTCTAGTAAGCTATTCTGGCCCAAGGCCTATGGAAAGCCCGTTAAGGCCCATGGCCGGCCTTATTTTGTAGCATATATACCCTCTCCATGCCTTGGAGAGGGTGGTTGGTTGTTTTACTTCTTATTTTTCACACATATATTCAATATTTCTTTCTCTCTCTAGAAACCTTCCAACCCACTTCTCTCTCTAGTTCTTGCATAATATCATTAAAGATTACTAGTATTCTACATGGCGGTAGATCGTAGGAAATACCATTTGGAAAAGTTGACAAATTATTTTATAACTTGCTTTTATAAAGTTTGTTTTATAAATTCGGTATTAACGTAAAACGTATATTTGCTGTATCTTTTTCGTTATAAGTCGGTTTTTCGAGTTCTTTACATATTTGAATGCGTCATGGAGGTCTTGTAACTATATTTATAAAACATGATAGGGCTGTTATAAAACACGAAACAAAATAGTCCCTTTGTAAATAATATGTATACTTATTGATATCACTTGTTTTATGTACTTTATAACTTAGTAAATTTTCCACAATGCATTAACTAACCTTATCTATCTTATATATTAGCATATAATAATGTCCTTATCTTGTCCAAAGTCATAGTATCAAGTCCTTGATAACACCTTTTTAATCACACTTATTATGTAACTTTTAATTAAAGTTATTAAGTAACCCTAATTTAACAAGTTCTGTACATAACCTTTTCTTATACACTAAACCAAGAGTGTACAACACATATAATCAATTTTTACACTGATATTACCAACATCATAGCAATATGTAAAAGTGTAAAAACAATGATCATACGTAATATACATTCCACATGTTACAGATCATAATGGTGATTTTGCTATATAAAACTTTTAACATATGCATAAAATGATTTAAATGTATGGACATAAAGGTTTTAGATGACCTTAATGGAGATGTATGATGTAACCAAACAACTTCTAACCTTGTTTAGATGAAAACTAAAGCTTGCCACTTGAAACCTTAGTTTCTAGAAAAAACCTAATATTACAATACTTCGCTTCAATTACTTGTAAACCTTTAACCAACCCTTGCAAACAACTTAAGACATCTTAGATATGATGTAGGTATGTGTGTATGGTCTTAGAAAATCAAGCTATGAATTATATAAAAGGGGGTTTGTTTGCCGTGGGTTTATAAGGCAAAAGAGGAGAGAAATTTTGATTTTTTTGTTAAGTGTTGAAGTGTATGAGTTATCTTACTAGTATACAAGACTTATATCATACAAGACTAGTCAAAAAGGTGTATAATAAGTCTTTGAGACAAGATGAGTAAATATAGGGAAGTCTTTGGTCAAGGTAAGGTCCTTACTTGTAAAAGTCTCATGGTTTAATTAGATGTTGTATGTACAATGCAAGTTGCAAGATTTTTGTCATATTTCTTTGTATCTCTTGATACAAATCCGGCTATAGATGCATATGTATGATAATATTTAGTAAATTTTGGGTATTGGGTACAATTGTGGGTATTTGTTGAAGCGTAGAAAAGTTTTGGTGGTTTTGGGTATGCCTAAACGTATTTTATCGCGAAACGTAATCAATTTACGCAACCAATAAAAAAATAAAATAAACAAAGTTAATAATTATCTTCAAAATAATTACTTAACACTTGCTTGATGTAAATATTTCTGATTGTTTGTACGCCGTTTACATTGAACGATAATTTTTAGCTTACGCGATTTAACTTAACGTTTACGATTTAAAGCAAACGCGTACAATACTAAAAATACATAGTGAATTTATTGACGATGTCAATGACCCTAAAACATAGGGTGTTATAGTCTCTTCCCGTTAAGTGAGCCTTGTCCTCAAGGCTTAAGACGCGGCACTTGACGACGGTGCGGTCTTTGTGAAGAGGTGTGGATATTTCTTCCTAAATTGATCTTCGCGTTCCCATGTGAACTCATGACCTCTCCTAGAGTTACATCGAACCTTGACTAGTGGAATGCGGCTTCGCTTCAACTTTTAATACTTCACGGGTCGTGATATCTATAGTTCTGTCGACAATGGAAGCTTGTCATCAAAGTGAAGTCCATCTAACGGAACGGCTAATGGTTCGTCGGCATAGCACTTTTTCAAGTTGGATACATATAATGTATTGTGAACCCTGCTTATCTCTTCAGGTAGCTCAAGCTTGTAAGCAACCTCTCTAACCTTTTCTAATACCTTAAAAGGTACAACATACCTAGGGTTCGACTTCCCCCGTTTGCCAAAATGTACGACCCCTTTCCAAGGTGAAACTTTAAGCATAACTTTATCCCCGACTTGAAATTCCATCGGTTAACGCTTTAAATCCGCGTAACTCTTTTGTCGATCGCGAACAGCTTGCATTATCTGCTTGATTTGAAAGATCTTCTTAGTTATTTCTTGCACTATTTCTAGATCAGTGAGTTGAACTTCTCCAACCTCGGCCCAACAAACGGGTGAACGACACTTTCAACCGTAAAGTGCTTCAAATGGTGCGGCCTTGATGCTAGCATGATAGCTATTGTTATATGAGAACTCGACTAACGGAAAATGGTTAACCCAACCCTTTCCAAAGTCGATTGCACAAGCACGCAACATATCCTCGAGAGTTTGAATAGTCCTCTCGCTTTGTCCGTCTGTTTGTGGATGGTACGCAGTACTCATATCCAGACTAGTACCCAAAGCATTCTGAAGTGACCAATAATCGAGAGAGGTATTCCATGCCTCGTAACCACCTCCTTTAGGTACATTCTTGCAAGTTTATCCATCGGATCAGTCTCTCTCATCGGTACAAAGATTGCGGACTTAGTGAGTCGGTCGACAATCACCCAAATAGTGTCGTAACCTTGTGACGACTTAGGAAGCTTCGTGACAAAATCCATAGTGATGTTGTCCCACTTCCATTGAGGTATATCGGGTTGTACCAACAATCCTGATGGCCTTTGGTGTTCTGCCTTGACCTTGGCACAAGTTAAACATTTGCTAACATAGGTGGCGATGTTTGCCTTCATATTGGGCCACCAATATAGCTTTTTCATGTCTTGGTACATCTTTTCAGATTCGGATGGATAGAATACTTTGACTTGTGGGACTCGTGCATGATCACAGTCCTCAAATCACCATAGCATGGTAACCAACTCCTGCCATTGAAGCATAGAGTTCCATCCGCAAGGGGTTCCAACTTTTCCGTTCTAAATTTCTCTGGATCTTTAGAATTTTCAACCAACATGCCTCCAACATCTTCGTTCTTGATGTTCTCTGGTTTCCGTGCTTCAGTTTGAACATCTAAAATTTGTTTGGGAAGATTCAAACCTATAGTCATGACTAAGGCTCGAACCCTTAATGGTGGCTCTCGTTCCTTCCTGCTCAAGGCGTCAGCGACAACATTTGCTTTCCCTGGGTGATAACGAATCTCGCAATCGTAATCACTAAGCAATTCTAACCAACGACGCTGCCTCATATTCAGCTCCTTTTGATTAAGAATGTGTTGTAGACTCTTGTGATCCGTGAACACCGTACACTTAGTTTCGTACAAATAGTATCTCTAGAGTTTTAGAGAAAACACTACCGCTCCAAGTTCCAAATCATGAGTCGTATAGTTCTTCTCATGAATTTTTAGTTGGCGTGATGCATAAGCAATCACCTTCTCTCTTTGCATCAACACAACGCCCAAACCTTTGATCGAAGCATCGCAGTATATGATAAAATCTTCGCTTCCTTCAGGTAAGGCCAGAATTGGTGCACTACACAACTTTTGCTTCAACAGCTAGAACGCTATTTCTTGTTTGTTACCCCACTCAAACTTAACCTTCTTCTGAGTAAGCTTGGTCATTAGTTTGGCAATCTTCGAAAATCCTTCGATGAATCTTCGATAATACCCAGAAAGATCTAAAAATTAACGAATCTCTGTTGGTGACTTTGGAGATGCCCAATCTTTAATGGATTTGATCTTGGCAGGGTCCACGTGAATACCCTGGCTGTCAATCACGTGACCAAGGAACTGTACTTTAGGAATCCAAAATTCACACTTGGAAAATTTGGCATACAACTCCTCTTTCTTAAGCAACTCTAAGATTAACTTAAGGTGCTCTTCGTGTTCTTGCTTGTTCTTCGAATATATCAGAATCTCATCAATAAAGATAATTACGAATTTATCCAAATATTGTTTGCATACCCGATTCATAAGGTCCATGAATACGACAGGTGCGTTTGTCAAACCAAATGGCATAACTTGAAATTCATAATGGCCGTAACGGGTTCTAAAAGCGGTCTTTGGAATGTCTTCTTCTCAAACCCTCAGTTGGTGATAACCTGACCTTAAGTCGATCTTCGACTAGACACTCGACCCTTGAAGCTGATCAAATAAATCATCAATTCTTGGAAGTGGATAACGGTTCTTCACCGTTAGCTTGTTCAATTCCCGATAATCAATGCACATCTGGAATGATCCATCCTTCTTCTTGACAAATAGGATCAGGGCTCCCCATGGTGAGGAACTAGGTCTTATAAAGCCTTTGTTGGACAGCTCTTTCAGTTGTTCTGACAACTCTTTCATTTCAGAAGGCGCCAATCGATAAGGTGCCCATGATACAAGTGCAGCAACAGGTACCAAATCAATTTGAAATTCCACTTGTCGAGTCGGAGGAAGACCCGGCAAGTCCTCAGGAAATACTTCAGGAAAATCTTGAACTATTGGTACGTCCTCAAGTCGCTTCTTCTCCGACTTGTCTTCAACCTCCTTTGTAGTAACATGTGCCAAAAAGACTGGACATCCTTTTAGCATGTATTCTTATGTTTTAGAGTACGAGATAATGTGTAGACGAGCCTCGTGTCCCCGGTTGCTTCCATCACCATGAATAATTAATGTTTCATTTCCCCAGGGGATACGAACGATCTTCTCGGCATACACAATGATTGCTTGGTAATTTAACAACCAATCCATACCAATTATAGCGTCGAAACTACCAAGTTCTACGGGCATTAAGTCTATGTTGAATGGGTGGTTCAGGATATTTAATGTACAACCCCTAAGGATAGTGTTCAACCTAATTATTCTCCCGTCGGCTAGTTCAACGTCATAATAGTGATCTAATGCAGTTGGTGGGATATCAATTTGGAAGCTAAATGCAGTGGATACAAAACTTCTATCGGCACCAATATCGAATAAGATAGAAGCATAGCGATTGTTTAGAAGGAACGTACCTGTCATGACATTGGAGTCTGGGTTTGTCCCTGCATGCTCTACCACATACACCTTAGCTAGAGCATTGCCACCTCCAACTTGATTACTACGGTTGTTGTTGTTCTTCAGCTTGGGACATTCCCTCTTGAAGTATCCTTGGACTCCATACTCAAAACAAGTAGGCTTCTAACATGCCCCAGTGCCCCTCTGATGGTTGGCATTGTTAGCATTTGCTGTACTTCTACAGTCACGAGCAAAATGGCTAACTTTGTTGCATTTGTGTCATTTAGGAGCACATGGACCATCGTGGTGATAATTGCATTTTGAGCATAGGGGTTTGGATCCCCCATATTGTTTCTCCTCAGTAGTCCCTACAGCATAAGCCCTGCCGGTGTTCTGCCTCTTGTTTTGGTGGTGTTGTTGTGGTTGTTGGTTATTATCTGGCTTTCTCTTGTTCCCTGTTTATCGGTCAGCAAAAGTGCAGATTCTCTTATCCATCACTTTGATTGCCATTTCAGTTGCCTCTTGCATTATCTTAGGCTTGGACGTTACTACCCTTCCCTGGATTATGTTGGGTAAGCCACCGACATATTTCTCAATCTTGTCAGATTCTTCAGGAAACATCCTACAATACAGCAGTGCCAGTTCCTAAAAACGTTGGTTATACCCTATCACATCAGTACCTTTCACTTTCAATTCCCACAGTTCAACTTCGAGTTTCTTAATCTCGGTCCTTGGGCAGTACTTGTCAGTTATTTTCTTCTTTAGTTCAGTCTAGGTCATTGCATAAGCAATGTCATTACCAATAGTCCTAACGTGGGAGTTCTACCATGTTAGAGCATTTCCCAGAAGAGTACAAGTGGAGAACTTGATTTGGTTTTCTACATAATAGTTGCTTATGCGAAACACAGTTTCCATCTTCTCAATCTATTGAGTCAATTCGACAACTCCTTCTGTGCCTTTGAAATTTAGTGGTTGACACTTCATGAAGTCTGGGTAAGTGCACTCACGAGTTGGTCGCTCGTTTCTCCTAGCACTTGTTCCTGAATTATGGTTGTCGACGCCATTCGTGTTTGCATCACGTGCTGCCAAAGCACAGTAACGCCTTGGTTAATCATTGCCTGAAGTTGGGCATTAGTGACAGTGGTAGTGGTGGCGGTTGTTGCGGCCGGTGTTGTTTCTGGGTTTAACCTCATGGTCCTTTTTGGTGCCATTTTCTTCAAATTACAAGAAAATATAATACCCGTTAGATTTCAAAAAATCATAACCATGACATGACATATACCCAATAAGTAAAAATGAGATCACATCACACAGTGAAATATACCACTGAATTGTAATCAACAAAGATATAACTAAATCGACATTCATTCACAACAAATTCGATTACATACATGACATAATACCACCATTCCATATATAATTGGAAAACATACATGATTGGTTCAGATACAAAATGATCACAACGATTAGTTTACAAGATAAAATAATATATACAACCTAAAGCCATACTAGCCGGGATTGAACCTGTAATACTTAGTAGGCTGTACAAAACAACTAGCCATAACAGAATCTAGGAACTGCTACCAGCCTCCTCCGGTAGCTCTGGCTGTGTAGGACCTTTTGCGGGTGCCTGTTGTCTCTCAAACTCTGCCATCTGAGTCTGAAGTCTCTTTATCAGCTTCAGTGCCTCTGTGAGCTGCTTCTGCCTCCTGTGATGTGCCACCAACATCTCTGTAATCACCGTCTGTCTCATACGGTCTGCTGACTGTAACTCTCTGATCTGTAACTGCCGAGCTAACACTGTGGTACGTAGCGACATAACCTCTGCACGCGCAAGATCACTCGCATCCATAGATCGTCCCCAATCCTATCTAGACATCCTAGCCTTAGTCTCCATGAGTCTAGCAGTATGTGGATGTGCACGCCTATTCCTAAACAACATGTTGAGCCAACTAGCCAATAGCTGTCGCCCAGACTGCTCATCGTCTAACCTCGTATAAATCTCATCCGTGTCCTGCCTAACCCTAGTCTCAAACGCTGTCATATGTCGACCCAACTCTGTGTCAGTACTAACTGGTGCCCCATGCAGGGTCTCAACTATCTCATCCCACGAGTCGGTGATCCCATATCCAACATCTCTCTCCGGATTACGCCTGATCTCCCTATCCATAGTGGCAACAAAACCATAGTCTGCCCTAAGACCTCCAGCCGGTCTAGCAGCTGCAGTAGACGAGCTTTCTCTGACCTCATATGCAGGACCAAGAGCGATACATAACCTCTTTCGAGGCGGTAAGGTAACCTCAGGTCTGTCCTCTCTACGGTCAGTAGAGAGTAAATGCAAATGTGGTGTCCTTGATGATGGTGCAGCTGGTCTGGTGTGGGAGAGTATGATGGGTGGTGGTAATGGTAGTGAATGGGAAGTAGATGCGGCCTCGGCTCTCAGCTGGATCATAGCAGCTTGATAGCCCAACGGACGAATAGGACTAGCAGGTGGTGATGGAGATAACACAGGTACTGGTGATGATACTGGTAGCGATGGAGATGGTATCGGGGGTAGTGGTGGTAAAGGTATCTGGGGAAGTGGTGATGAATATTAGGAGAGCGGTGATGATGGTGGAGTAGATATAGCGAGAAGTTTGGCAACCTCTGCATCGGACCATACTGGTGTAGGTACTAGAGTTGGAATAGAAATCCTAGCTGTCACATGATATGCAGGGTTTGGTGGTGGTGTAGCCGTAGACTCATCTGTCTCGAACGGCTCTGTCTCCTCCGCAGATGGGGCCTGATCAGTAGCTGGTAAAGCAACAACCGCAAAGTCGGCAGGAGCTAGGTGCTCCTCCTCCTCCTCATCATCATCGGCCTCGATGTCAACCTCATCATCATCCTCATCATCCTCTGATGACTCATCCTCGTCATCGCCGTCATCTCCTCCGTCGGCAGGATAATCGACAGGATCCTCCTCAGGGTCCTCGTTGTCATCCTCCTCTGGGTCCGCCTCAGGATCGGACTCCAGAACATAATCTGGTGACTGAGCAGTGGGTGAGGCAGCAGCAGGCAGTGGCTGCTCCTCAGCCAAAAACACCTCGTCCTCCTGCGACATATACTCGGGATATACCGGCTCTGGGATAAAACCTGGTAGGGGTGGTGACTGTGGCTCCTCGGGGCCAGGTATGTAGTCTGGTGATGGTGGGGCCTGTAAGGCGACCTGCACATATGGGTCATCTAGCATCCAGGGCAGTCCCTCGTGCTCAGGTCCAACAACTCCTGGTGATCCAATGTCTGATAAGTCCTCAAACGGACTGGATATCTCCGTGTGTGTGACCCCTGATTCATCTGAATCTGACATGACTGTATCTGAAAATCCAAAATAGCTTATATTAGTATTTAATATAAGACTCTTATAGTAATATACATTTATATCATAACATGTATATCAATCAAGAATGCATCTAGTCCAACCAACTAATGCAACAACTAGTGTATGCATGAATGTATGCACGTATGTATGTCCCGTGTAAACCCCTTTTTATGAATGCAATGTTTGAAAACGGTTATAGTCCAGCAAAAACATTTGACCTGGTTCTCTATAACCTTGGCTCTTGATACCAATCTGTAACACCCCCAAATTGGGTCGCAGCGGAATAAGGGTCCGGGGCGTGTTACTTCATAGATCAATAACACAAGATATATATAGAACGACCAAAAAGTCGTTTAAAACCGATACATTGGATTTAACAAAGTATTTGTTACATAAGCCCGAAGCTTCACTTGTTCACTTGTTCAAAATACAAAGATTTCTAGCCCATAACAGATATACAAAATGTAATGCGACAAAATCTTTAATGCATGATATCCAAATCAAAACCACCAATGTATCCCTTGCACCTCGTGCTTATTGACCTCCTGAAAAACATTGCTTTAAAACGTCAACAATAATGTTGGTGAATTCATAGGTTTGATAAATCGTATATTGTAGGACCACAAGATTTCCCAAGTGTATGATAATGCAACAGATGCAGACATCATATAAATGTAATTACGTTGCCCTAAGCTCATGACACTGAAGCTCGACATAAATGAATACCATATAAATGGCCTACATTGCCCGTGATGATGTTCTAACCCGCAACATCCTATGTTCGACATGGTATACGTTCGTTTGTCCAGTGATAGCTAATCACCCGAACGGGGATGTCAATCCCAATAGATCTATTCATAACATTCGCGCTCACAATCCAGTAATTGACAGTTCATGATAATGGGCTCAACTAGGGTTATCGCTACTTAGGCAACACGTAATCATAATGTAAAACTTAACCACTTGTGTCCAATTGTAAAACAATGCATGTTTCTCACCCCAAAAACTTATAAAACAAAATCATGTAAAACGTGGGGCTATGAACTCACCTCAGCAGTGAAGTGAATGAGTAATAATCGAGTAAGTGAAATAACGAGTCACGGACGAATCCGAAGGCAACCTAATCAAACATAGGTCGTATAAGTACTATGCACTTCGATAACTAATATCGTATATAATCCTATATAGCTCATCACCATCTATTTGCAATTTATAAATCGTTGTTATAAAGTGAAAACGTTTATAATTATCGTTTTAGAAAAACTAGCATAACTTTCCCGTTTTAAATCCGTTTCTCGCGTTTCTTACGTCCACGTCTTCGTATTCAGATGATATATAGAAATATTACATTTTTATATTTTATAACCTTCTGATGAACAGTACTTTTACTGTTCATGATGTTATATAAATTTAATTGTCGTAAAACCCGTAAATGCAAAAACTTATTCGTTTTAATCCCGATTTTAGCGATTCCTTCGAGCACGACTTCGTTATTAAAATTATCACATAGTAATTTTACTGTTCATAGTCTATAAAATTACTTTTATAAACTTTAATTATCGTAAACGTCGTATTTTATTCGTTTTTGCTCCGTTTTTAGTAATTCTTTCGAGAACGTTCTCATAATTGAAAGTTCTATTTATTTATGAGGTTTAAAAAAATAAATGTTTCTGTCATGAACATTAACTTTTTATAAAAGTGTTAATTAGCGTAAACTCGCGAAATTCATAACTTCTTCGTTATTGATTAAAAAATTACGATTCTTATCATTTTGGAATCCTAAAAATGTGTACAATCTATTAAAAATGTAAAACCCTTGATATCATAAGTGTTTGTTAAGTTGTTTTTATAAAATTTATTTTATAAACCCGGTATTAACGTAAAATGTATTTTTTTTGCCGTATCTTTTTCGTTATAAGGCGGTTTTTCGAGTTCTTTACATATTTGGAATCTTCATGAGGTGTACTATCTTTGTAAAACATCAAACTTACTGTTTGAAATTTGAAATCAAACAGCCCTTTTTATATCTTTTATATACTTAATTATATACTTTTGTTTCATATACTTTTTAACCAATTAAAATACCACCAATCTTTTATAACTATATACCTTATAAATCTTACATATAATAAAGTCCATTAGTCCATATCTTGTCCAAATGTCCTAGTTAATAAGTCCATAACAACAATTTTAAACCATAACTTTCTTAAGTAAACTTTAATCACTAGTTTATACATATCCATTTTTACACATAAACCATGAGTGTACAAGACTTATATTCCTTTTATAACTTCATAATACCATCCATATAACATGTGTACAAGTGTACAAAATCATAATCATAAGTAAAAACTCTTTTTACATGTTTAAAAGTCCTAAATGGTGATTTTTGATACATAGAACATCATATACATATAAACTCATGAAATGAAAAGGTAAAGGTTTTTAGATAACCTTATGATGAACAATGATGATGAGAAATATGTGCTAAACCCTTGTTTAGACTTTAAACCCAAGATTGCAAGAATGAAAACCCTAATTTTCCAAATAAAAACCCTGGTTTCCTTTCTTGTTTAACCATTGCAAAAGCTTAACCAATACTTCAAATCACCTTGAGGTATCTTAGATATAGTGTGGGAATGTATGTAAATGTGGTAGAAAAATTTGTATGAATTATTTTAGGGTGTTTGTTTTGTGCCATGGCCTAGCAAGAGAGAAAAGGGAGGAATGGTTTGATTTTTGGTTAAGTATTGTGAAGTGTGTGTGTTCTTACCACTTGTATGCTTGTATATATGATATAATGCTAGTCAAAGATGTGTTTACTTGGTCAAGGGACACCATGAGGGTCTTTAGGAATGTTTATGGTCAAAATGGAACATTAAATGACTAGGTTTAATGAAGATATGTTGTACAAGACTAAGTGGAAAAGTTTGTGTGCTCTTGGTCTCCTAATTGTTGTTGTTGCTGTGAGATAGGAGGGGGAGGGAGTATATGTGTTATTTTCTTGTTATATTACTTGTATGTAATGTTATTTGAAGTTTAAAGTCATTTATAAAATGTGTAGATGTATAACTTGTAATGCATAGGCCTAAGTTAGTTTATTTTCATGAACAATATGACTAACAATATTAACATGGGTAAAGTTTAATAAAACTTTGAGTATTGGGTATAAAAGTAAGTATTTGTTGAAGCGTAGATTAATTAATATGGTTTTGGGTATCCCTAAACGTAATTTTATCGCGAAACGTACACACTTTACGTAACCAATAAAATAAAATGAACAAAGACCATAATTATTCTCAAAATAATTATTTAATACTTGCTTGATGTAAACTTTTAATTGTTTGATGCCCGTTTACATTGAACGATAATTTTTAGCTTACGCGATTTAACTTAACGTTTACGATTAAAAGCAAACACGTACAATACTAAAAATACATAGTGAATTTATTGACGACGTCAATGACCCTAAAACACGGGGTGTTATACTTTCCTTATACAACTCAAGCTGACTAGTCAAAGTCATGTTTTGTTGTTGGACTTTTTGAGCGAATAATTGTTGTTTCTCAGCTTCCTTATATGCATTTCTAGCTAGTTGCTCTAACGCATATAGGTCAGGAACATGTGTATCTTTTTCAACACTGCCACTATTAGCATGTCTATTTGGTTCATCAAATATAATATTGCTATCAATTTGATCATCACCAATTGTACTGTTAATAATTTTAGTATGAGTTTGATACATTTGTTCTTGATTATCTTTGATGGATGCAGATTGTACCTCACTAATAAATGCAGAATCATAGCTTGTCCCAGCATCAGAAGTATTATCGTCTGTTGAATACTGCCATAACATATTTTTTGCACTTAGTTCTTCATTTCTTCCATCCCTTGAAGCATGAGTTAAACGGAGAGAAAATCATTCTGTTCGTCGTAAGAATACACCAGCTTCATCCTATTTTGCCAGCAACATTTGTTCCATGAAATAACTTCGAATCCCAAACTCATGCTTGGACATACCCTATCAAAATGTCCTTTTCCATTTGCATTGTAGCATTGGAACAAATGAGTATTTCCTGAAGACGAAGTTTGAAGAGTCCTTTGAACATTTCCGGTCTCATTTTGAGCATTAGATCCCTCAACAACTTCCTCTTGAACATAAGCACGTCTAGTATTTCTTCCAGTATTACCAGAGTTCCTGCTTTGAATATTCACCCTATCTCCTTGAATAATTGCTTGGTTTCTGGTGTTGGATGAAGTACGAAGATGATTATTTGTTGGATTAGAGAAATTTTGAGTAATGGCTCGTGCAAGTAACAACATTGCAGAGGCTAAGGGATCTTCAGAATTGGTTTGAACATCATCCTGCTGGTACTCATCATCATAATCAACCACAGACGTAGGGTGTGTAACATAATAAGATGAGGTATTTCTAGAAGATGAACCCGTGTGTGCTACTAGAGCTAAAGGATCATTAAAAAAAAAATAAAAAAAAAAAAAAAAAAAAAAGAACTTTATAACTTCTTTGCCCGTGATGCATTAACCAGTTTCTCGAATTGCTGAAGGTAATCAAAGAGATCATCAAACGAATCCACTGTCAAACGTTTAGCAAGACGAACTTGGGTGACATATTTCAACCATTCCGGTTGCAAGCTATTCAAGAACTTTGTGTTAACTGTGACAATTGGAAAAATCATTTTATTTCATTCCAAATCATTCATTAACTGAGCAAAGCGGTTGTAGACAGAAACAAGTGCTTCCCCTGGTTTAGCAACAAACTGATTAAATTCGTTCGTAAAACGAGTTTCTCTGTCAACTTGGTTTTGTATAGTTCCCCTCATCAGACGTTCAACTCTTTTCTACATTTCCTTAGCCGTAGTGCAAGCATCCACAGAGTTGTAAATTTCATTTGGAATAGAAAGTAGAATCAGATTCATGAGCTCCATTTCAGCATCATAGTGCAATAACGCATCACCTTGTAAATCCTCTGCCGTTTGCAGTTTCGGTACTGTCGAATCACTAGGAACAAACATTTAAAACTGATAAGGACCTTCATTAAGTGCTTTGTTAAGCCACTTTCGGTTTTCTCTCTTTCGATTTATATATCGTCTAAATCTACTTGCCCTAGTCTCAGAACCGGCATCAGCGAGGGATTGTTGATATGTTTTGGATGTCGACGTGTCTTTATGATTCAAAGATTGGATGTTTGTAGAAGAAAATAAGTGATTTTGGTGAGAAAAAATCCAAACTCGATAACAATTGTCAAATTCGAACAACATTGTTCTCGGATAACAAGTAGTCTGAAACTCAGTACACTTCTCGAACAAAACTAAAACTCGGACAAAGAATACTATCAAACTCGGTACTCTTACCAACGTATGTAAACTCATAATACTCTAAATCAAAATCGATTACTGTTTATTTCAAAAAATTGATTTAAATCAAACTCATAGAACCGATTTTGAACAAGAGTCCTTATGAGATGATAAACAAGAACCACCATCTCGATAGAACCAAAAATTGTATGGAAGTCTTAATAATCCAAAACCCTTAAATCACCAAATTCGATAGAACCGAATTTGATTTCCGAGTTTGGCAATTACCGAATTTGTTTTTCAAAAACCCAATCCATGATACAACCGTAAACTTGTAATTTTTAAAGACTTTGTAAGCTTATTTTCGAGATTAACTCACTAATTCCTGAATTCACATCTTTCGAAAAACCGGAAAAATGTATGAATACTATGAAACTCATAATGAACCAGTTTATCAACAAGCACCTAATATACGTTTTCGATAGAACCGGAAATGCGTATATATCTATTACAACACTTTTTCTACCGAAACTAAACTAATAACGATAAAAAAAACTTCCGAAAATGTAAAGAAATTATCCGAGACTACTACAACTCCTTCCGAGAATGATAAAACACTTCCGAAAATGCAAACTCCACAAGAATTTGTCAAATCAAATCTAGTAGAATACTCGAAATAACTGCCAAAATACTACTCGAAAGCTTAAAAATCTCAACCGAATTCACCGAATTGCATCGTGATGGTCTCGGACGTGTAAAAAAACTCACAAATCGAATCACTCTAATTCTATAATGGCGTATGATACCACTTGTTAGGTTTTGTTTATCTTGAATCACACATGATCATCAATGAAAGCTTAGAGAGAATAGTAGAGGAAGACAAGTATTTAAATTTCAAATGATATAAAATAAAGGGAAAAAGGAAAAGATTATTACAAGGCTTAACCCCCTAATGGTGATTAAGAGGGGTATTTATAGGAGAGGGAAGGAAGCTTCCCTTCCTTTATTTTTCTAATGTTTCACTTCTAGTCCCTAGACTTTGGTAATTATGCTATTTCTTACTTTTAGCATAATAAACCTTATTACAAGCTACATTATTCTTAAAAAATAAAGACTAATGACTAAATATAATTAAACCACATAATCGACACTTTTCTTGAACCTAACAAATTTTTCACCACAGTGTCAAATTGTAAAAGATGGTATTTAAGCTTTTTAAGGATTGTATTAACCAGGCTTACCTTAGGAAGTTCCCGAGGAGCCTCAATTTTGACAGGTGACGAAGCAGATTGGTCAGTATTAGGGTGTGAAGTTTGTAACCAGAAAGCTTGTTCATCAGACAGTTCTTGTTGTGAAACAAAATGTTTACCAAAATCTTCAGATAATCGATTTAACTCAGCATAATTAATTTGAGTTGTATTAACTTTCTTTTCTTTTGAAATTGGGTCATTTTGTTTTGCAAGCATTTTGGATCGACTTACTTCTTCCAAAATCAATGTCTCTTCATTATCAAACACAGGACTAGCACCATGTTGTTTAGATATAACACTACCATCATACAAGGTCAGCTTAATCTGCTGAGCTTCTCGAATAAAACGGAATTGATAACCAAGTGCTTGTTATGATGCATAAAAAACTGTGGCTTTGTTTAACATGTGCACGTTTGAGCAGATTAACTACTTTATACACAATACTTCCCATTCCTTAATCTTCTTTCTAAATCAATTCTTTCTAAATATTTAATTTCCATATCTATGGATTCGTTTTTAAAACAGAAATGTTTGCAATAAATATTCTTTTCTTTGATTTGATTAGAAAGATTTTATTCAAGTGAGTCAATTTGCTACTTAAGTGTAAGCTTTTCCTTAATCATATCATCCATTTAAGAATCAATCATTTTTTCATGTGTGCTTAAATCAATATTAAGACGTTGTTTAAAAGTTTTGACTCGTTCTTTATATCTCTCAAGCTCAGCGGTTAAGGATTCATTATTTTTTTTCTTGATTAGCCTTTTCTCAATTATTTTCATGATTAATCATTTGTTTTGACATTTGTTCAATCATAGATAAAATAATTGAATCTTGTGTGCAATACAAATTAGTATCTTGAACACTGCTATTTGTGTTTCTTGCAAATTTGAGAGAATAAATGATATTGCCTCACTTGTTTAACTCCATTATCTATAAAATCAGCAATTGGTGTTTGTTCAAAACCCTGCATTGTATGCACACTTTGATTATCCATATCCTATAATACAGGATTAAAAAGTGAGGTACCCTGAGAAACGTCTGAACCATAATTAGGAAAGATTAGCCATCAATCCACCTCATTAGAGACATCATCACAAAATACAAGAATCATAAACATCAAGATCCCACAGTCTTGGAAAGCAGCAGTGTTTGGATATGGTTGCTTAAGCAGTTTGACCTCTAGAATGCCTGGACTCCCTGCAAGAAATGCAGTTGCTCTTTCATCCAAAATTTTCCCCAATTTGTAGTCGTCACTTGAGAATGTGGACGAAGGATTGTTTAGAAATCATGAGAGTTTTTAAAGTTTGGTCCAACGCTCCAAGGTGTTTTTAGCCTTTGATTTAGTAGGAGTTTTCTCTCCTTTGAAAGTGCTAGGTTGGTGATCGAAGACCTTTGTTTTTTGTGAACACTTCTTTTTCGGAAGAACGATTGTTTTGAAAATAAGGTATTCGATTATAAGAGTTTGACAGTCTCATATTTGGTGTGGTTGGGAGAGGTCTAGGGTCAACTTGAGGTCGTGTGTATCCAAGTCGTTTATGAGAGTCAAGATGTCCTTGGTGTGGGTTTATTTCCACTCTCTAATGGGTCTTTAGGACCTCGAGTATTTGCAAAATGATTTGAGTGAACAACGGGGGTTAACAAGTCTAGTTGAACGTAATTTTTTGTCTTTGTTTTTACAAACACTATTTGGTTTGTTTGGACTTTGCGAAGAGGTTTTATCATTTTTTGAAAATCCCAAACCCCTTATCTTGAACAATTTTGACGACTTAAGCATATCACTACAGCAATGCTACTTGATTGACTTTTGAAAATCAATCCTCATCTTAGAGTTTAGAAAATATTGGCATTTTAAAGAGTCAACCTCTTTGATGCATACATCACATACTTTGCAAGGTTCAACCACCTCTTTATCATTAGCAAGTTTCTTTACTTTAATTTCAAGGTCATTGATTTTACTTGAAAGTTATTGAATTTTTATCCTTCGAGAGCACGTTTTTCTTTAAAAGTTTTAGTAAAAACTTTGTTAAACTTAGGAGTTCCCTCATTCGCCCTTCGCAAATCAATAATGTTAAATTGATATTAGATCTAGGATGGTTTGGAGACACCACTTGAGATCGATTAGCCATAGACAGTAGCGTTATTTGGTCTGTTCGTCGCCAACTTTCACATATCCTTCATGCTCGCCCATAAAAGCCTGTTTTTTCCTTTGGCTTTCTACACTGACCTACAAAGTGTCCTTCTATTCTACAAATTGAGCATGCTTCTTTTTATGTACTTTCACCACCTTTGTCCTCGAAGCTATTACCCGTCCTTTACCGAACCGATTCGGCCCATTATCAAATCGATTTCCCGCGCCCGAACCGATTACCCTTGTGGAAGAACTTGCAGAAGTTCCTAGCCAATAAATTGAATGCCTCGGCTTCTTTTTCATCAATGTCTTCGTCACCTCCTTCTTGACTATCACTATCATCACTAGTTTGATCCCTAGTGACTGTAGCTTTAAGAGCTAAAGACTTAACCTTTTCTTTAGTGGTTTTAGAAGCTATGCCATCATTATCCAAAACCATTTCATATACTTTAAGATTACCAATTAGCTCATCAAGAGGGAGAAGTGGCCAATCTGGCTTCATCAATGACCGTCACCTTGGCTCTCTATTTTAATGGAAGAGCACGAATAAAATTTCTAACATGATTCTTGCTAGAATAGTCTGGATCTAGTGATTTAAGACTAGTCACGATAGCATTGAATCATCTGAAGCCGCTATAAATAGTTTCTTCATTGAAGATTGAAAACTTCTCATATTTGAGGAAGAATATCAATCTTGCAAATTCTTAACTTGTGAATTGCTTAGTGAGTGATGTGAGAGTAAACCAACCTCCTTGCGGTTTTACACATGAAGACACGCTCGTACTGTTTGAGGGGTAGAGCATTGTAGATGGTCATCTTGGCTTCTTCATTTTTGCCAAGTTGTTTCTTCTCATTGTCCTTGAGAAGTTCATATGGCGTATCTCTCAACTTTGTTTTATTCGTCCTTCAACTCAAAGTAAAAATTGCCGTTTTTTGATGACTTGCCATGAAGTCAATGTCTTTAGACTTAACGTATACTCAAGCGGGCTTTCTAAAAGCAAAAGCCATTAGGTTCTAGCTGAGGTGGTCCTTTGCATAGAACACCACACTCGACATAGTTCTCTTGATCCACAGATCTTGACTCAACTTTCAAATAAGAATTCGGATTTCAAAATATTGAAAAGAAAGTTTTCAACTATAAAACGACTTCAGGAGGGTTTTTAACAACTTGAAAACTTAAGTAAGCTGCTCTGATACCCAAATTGTAGAACCGTAGAGGGGGTGAATACGGTTTTTTTGACTTCTTTGAAGTTTATAAAACTTCAAGTCTCGAAAGAGCTGAGTGGTGTATTATACTATGTTAGTGTAAATATTACGATATTTAATATACACATTCTCGTTTGTTTGATAATGACATACCATGTGTAACTTGTAATACATAACATAAAGTGTACATGTTACTCGTAATCATATTTTGTCTCAACATACATCAACACATCTCGACGTCTCAAGTCCTCGTATGTTACAACACAGGTTCGTACGTGTTTGTTATGTTGCATTATGATCAAACCCCATTTCACATTTTTTATTTATAAGTATTTTTATACAATCATTTTAGCAAGTATACAATAGTTAACTTGCACACTTTATTTTGTAAAATATACGAAGTTAACTAAATAAAAATAAAATAGAAAATGATTTCTACAAAAGATTACAAAATCTCTCAAAGATTTCAAAATATTTTTTGGATCTGATGAACAGTAGCCGGTTCCATTGGAGCGTCGCCGGTTCCCTTTGATTTACAAGTCGGTTCCATTGGTGAACAGTAGCCAGTTCCATTCAGCTTTTTCCTATAAATAGAGGAGCCTTTTCAATCCGTTTTTCATCACTTTTAACACACTTTCTCCACCATTTTCACACATCTAGATCTATAGGAATGCATCCATAAAACCCTATGATCATAATGCATCTAACTCTTATTTTTGTTGTAAGCTTACACCCGAAATGATCCTCCAAAGCAAGCTTTGAGATCTTGCAATCTACATCTACCACAAGCATTTAAGCACATGAAGATCTACCTCAACAAGCTTGGGAAACTTGTGATCTTCCATCATAGAAGACTAACCTCATCATGCTTTGTGATCTTGATGCTTGGTTTGGGCTTTTACATCCATTAGACATATTTGTTTAGGATCATCATTGTACACCCATTTGTATCATCTCTTTGTAGCATTTGATTTAGATTAGGTGGTTTATGTGTTTGTGCCATAAAACACAAGGTTTGTTATGTTGGGCCACAAAATATAACGGGTTTGGTTGTACCCAAAGAAGGACTCGGTATTTAGCTTTGTACCAAATAAAATGTAAGCGACGTTGTGTAAGGTTTTCTCCGCCGAGAAGGGAGCGTGTTGATCTAGTGAAGTAACTCTCGAGTTGGGTACTCAGGGAGTGGAGTAGGGCGGAGAGGGGCTCCATGACCAAACTACTATAAATCATCGTATTCGGTTTGCTTTCTATTTTATTTATCGCTCTCTATATACTTTATGCTTATGATTGTGCTTGTGTTGTGACTGATTGCTTATTCTATGCTTTCCATAATTCATATAGTCATAGACTATATTTGGTACTTATCATATTACGTCAAGTTTGTTCGGGTATTTGATACGAAAGTTTTTTAGATTTTAATCGGAAACGTATTCACCCCCTCCCCCCTCTACGTTTTTCACAATTGGTATCAGAGCCACGTGGCTCTAGTTTTCAAAAAAATGGTTTTCAAAACCGAGTACGATCCATGTATCAAATTATCCGAAAAGCGGGACTTAATATGAAAAGTATGTCATTATTTTATTCTTAGAAGTTTTGATTGTTAAATATCTTTGTTATACAAGCTTGAATAATGACTAAAATTTGTTATATAAGTTTACCTTAAAGCCTACCAAGTTTTAAACCTTTTCGTCGGGTCTAAATATGTGTTTTTGGAAAATTCGTCCTGACCCCCGGTTCTGTTTCTTAACAAAGCCGGTTCCCTATTGAAAAGGAACCGGCGAACCCGGTTCTACAGAAAGTTTTTCAAAATTTTGATCAACTTCAAAAGCCCGTAAAATACTAACCGTAAGGCCGTACGAGTCGTGCCACCTATCGTTTCGAAGAGAATTGAGTCTAATTTCTAATAAAATGGTTTAGAGGTACTGATTGTAAGTTTAAGTAGGTCGAATTTGTAAAATACTACAAAGTGTCCAAACTTTCAAGTTTCATATTAACATAGAAACTCAAACTTTTGAGTCGGGCAATTTTAGTTGGTATTCTTTGAACATTGATACATCCTTCTTTGAAATTAAAGTATTTTGACCATTAATCAAGCTTGGTATACATCGTCTTATTCAACACAAGGCAAAAAGAATTTTTTTGTACGATATGTTAAATGTCTAATTGCATTTCTTTGCATTGTTTATATATCTTGATTATATGCTCATTTCTCATCATATTAAGCTTGTTTATTTGTGAAATATATGTGCCTTCCTTATCATGTCTTTCGTTCGCTTGTTTGTCAATTTAGGCTCTTAAAAGTATTTATATGATTCTAAAAAGAGTGTTTGGGATAACTCCTAGCTTTGTCTAAAATGCATATTTGTAAATGCTTCGGTAACTCATATTAGTAGAAATATTATAATGTATGATATGGCTACTTGTTTCCCTTGTTTACATCTTGCATTTTTGTTTGCTTGTTTTTGGAACATAAGTTCTTATTTGCCATGCTATTTGTCGATTTTATGTTTTCGCTCAATGGAGCTTTTGCTAGGCCTCGTGCTCCTCATATAGCCATACATATCTTTCTTTGTATTTGCTATTTCAACTTCTCGCATAATCTCAATATCTTAATAAAACCTTGAGAATAAGAACTAAGTATGCTAGATAAGTGTTTTGACAAATATTGTCATAAAATTTATGCACATAAAAGTGGGATTGGCAACTCGAATATTTCATCCAAAAAACTCAAGTAAAGATGAAGTGTAATGATGTCTTGTTGTAGTTTTAAAAATGTTTTTCAAAGCGTGTCAAACTAATAAGTTATTGTTTTGGTTAAAACGGTTCAAAACTAGTGTTTGGCAAAACTCATAAAGTACGGTTTCGCGGTTCATTTAGACCAAGTGTGTCTTTGATATTTAAGTATATATTTTAAAGATAAATTCTGGAAGATTTCATGTTAGGTCAAGTTATAGAAGTCGAGTTTCGGTCATTTTAGCCATGTATAAGATTGAAACAACAAGATTTGTAGAAAATGGGTCATTTTAGGAATTTTGTATAAAATCAATCATATAGAATTAGAAGTTATGCCACCCGCCATTTTAAAGATAATTGAGTCTAGTTTCATGTAAAGATATTCTCAAAGGATTTGTAATATATTATTGTTAACTTCTACGATAATAACAAAAGGTCAATTTTTGGTCATGGCGTTTCTGCCAAAGGTGTTAAATATTTTTGGTCTTGTTGAAACAGGAGCATTTTAAAAATACTTCATTAAAATTATCTACACATTTTGATATTTCCATTTCATCCTTGTCAATCCTCTATAACCACTAGTTCACCAACTTGTTCTCCATCTCTCAAACACCAATAATGCTATGTTTTTCGTACTAGTTGTAAATATGATCTTTCTTTCGTTAATCTATCATGACATCTTGCTTTGCATATACATGTTGATAACGCCCAAATTATACATGTTTTAGGTGGCGTTATTTGTATATATTTAATCATTTCTCGTGAACTTTCGATACTTAATAGCATGAATTGCTTGCAGGTTCACTAGAAGACATCTCAAGATAAAAAGGAACAAAGCTCAATTGTTTACACATTTTGGAAATCAAGATACAAGAAAAGAATAAAATCTCAAAAGTCTGCAAGTGCGCCGCACTTAGCAGTTGTGCGCCGCACTTCTCCCCAAAGTCAGAAGTAATTAAAGCTCAGTCAAACAAGTGCATTAATACCCCAAGTACGCCGCACAAAATAATGTGTGCGTCGCACTTCCTATCCAACTACGAAGAATTAAATGAAGAATTGAATGCTAGTGCATTAACACCCAATGTGCGCCACACAAATATCTGTGTGCGCCGCACTTTTCACCTATTTTCAGCCTATAAATAGAGGACGAATTTTCACTCTCAAATCATCCCACAAATCATTCTTCTCTTCATTCCTCAACTATCTCATCAGCAAATCTTCATCCATTCCTTCCAAATCATCCACCAAAACACCATAAACACCTCACCCTTTTGAAGATTCAAGATCAAACGATCAAGAACGAAGTAGAATATCATATTAGTATATTGGAATAATGGAAATTCATGTTGAATCATCTTATGTTATGAACCTCATAGCCATGAGAGGCTAAATCTCTCATGACTACTCGGTGACATTATGATAATGAATAAGTGTTTGGTATGATTGTGATCTTTTTAATCTCAATCTTATTTTGCAATCCTATTATATCTTATCTTATCAGTTTTTTCTTATCAACTTAGATTATATAATTATATCGGTATAGATCAAAAGACCTGTTATGATCTATGTGGTTTTAAAGATTTGTCTATGATCTTTATCGTCTGTGCCGAGAAATCAACTTTCGTAAATTGATAAACGAAATAAGCTTTGATATAATAAGTAACTAAACTATTTGAGTGACACATTTGGTCTAGTCTACTAAATATAAGTCTTGAGTTAATCAAGTTAATTTGTGAAAGCGTTTTCTGACGAGAAATCCTTTTTATAATTAATGTGTTCCACCTTTCGGGTCATAATCATTACTATCACTTATAAGTTATTTTCAACTATCTGAGTAGTCATTTTCATTATTATTGGGTTACTTAAATATTATTTTTCGCAATTGTTAAAATCTATTTTTTGCTTGCTCGAACACTACGCAAATCCCTGTGGATCGACCTGGTCTTACCCTAAAAATCTATACTATAAACGGGGGTTATACTTTTACCCGTGTGTTTCCCTAATAGTATTAATCGGTAATTTCAGTCTTATAAATTTAAAACTTTCGAAACACATCAGTATGACAATCAAAATGACTCCTCTCCAATCGATTGCCTCCATTGTCATAACGAAGCTAAGGTATATTCTTAATGATTTGATCATGAAGTAACTTGGGTATCCATTCATGTGAAAAATGATTGTAAATCTATAAGCTGCCAATTAACCTTCCCTTTTGATCAATGAATCAGAATTCCCTTGATTGGACCCCTATTCCTTGCTTGATTTTAAAAAAAGTCATATGTTCTCTTGAGACGCCGGAACAGGTTTGAGTCTTCTGGCTAAGCATTATACATTGCAACTATTAAAATAATTCAGTGACTATGCAAAAATTGTAGTTGAACCTTGCATCCTTTATAGATAATATACATAAAATTTGTTTTCAAAACTTAACTTTTGGGGATTGCTATGATCATTGTTGTAGGATGTTTCTATATTTAAGAAAGATAAAAGATACACATGTATGCGTGGAAAGAGCAATGCACCATGATTGTCCGATTTGGTATGGGGTAACATGATGCTCTATTTTCCTATAGAAAGTAAAAATGATGTTCTTAGTTTTCAACTTGACACAGTTGCATTTTGATTTTTAGTTATTGTTCAATACATTGAAGGATTTGACTATCTTACCTTGTGGGCATACAATGCATTTCACTTGCCTAAAAGAGATGGAACAACATCACAGGTAAAGTGTAGAATTCGATATGTTAGTGATAATTAGTCTCTTTAGAAATAAAAAAAATGGCACAAATGAATAGAACTGAAGTTTTTAAGGGGTGTTTGTTTCATTAAGATGTTTTAGGTCTGAATATGACTATCACATCTTACTGATAAGAGGTGGTTATTAGGTCTGAATTCGATTGAAATAATGTTGTTTGTTTTTTTTAACTCTCTGAATGATATGAATTGTCCACTTTTTAAATATATATTAAACAATAACAATACTATGAATAAATACATGATATTTAAAAGAAAAAAAATCAATTTTGAAATTCACAAACACGCGGTTTTCATCCATACTTTTTCAATGAACATGTTACAGTTAACATTTTTTTCGGTTTCATTTAAATTAGCACGATAATTATATCCAACAAACACGAAAATACAACCTAATAATATTTGATATATATGATACTAAATTTGGCCCAAACAACTTATCAAACATCATTGAATCTGATATTAATCTTGTATCAAACATCAAAATATTAACATATAATATGGCCAAATTAATTTAATAGCCTGAACTAATAGTTAAGCAAATAAAAAATGAAAAAAATAAATAAGTCAGGACAACTATGAAACATCACACAATTCAAGGCCGAGCGTAAGTTTTTAGATGCCTGGGACGAGCTGTAAATTCTCAAGAAAAAAAATTGGTGTACTTGCAAACAGAGGCATTAAAAGTCACGGCGTCACTCACGCGATACTTTAAATGCGACGCCGGCTCCTTTAAACGCACTAAACGCTATGCGTCTAATACACCCGGCATATAAGTTGAATATCATGTATATTTAGTTAATAATATTTTGTAAACATAAAGCGTAAGATAAGATCCAATTATCAATTATCAACATCAAAATGTCTGGAGAAATAATTTTTGGTTGTGATAAAATTAAAAAATGAAAAGGGCATTTAAAAAAAAACCTAAACGAGTAAAAGTTTCTCATATGTTGAGATAATATAATATTAAAATATAAAAACACTTCATATTATTTAAATACGCATGTATTTTAATAATAAACACGTTTTTTTCAAGTTTTTTTTTACAAATTTGACACATATATTTGTATTCTTTAAAAAAAATCAAGTGTGACCAAGTTGAACTAATCATATCGCATACATGGCAAAATAATTGGTCCAAATTGTTTTTGTCGTAACCTATAACACGTCACACCCCAAACGTATAAAGATCTACGCGTTTCATATAAACTTAGAATCACTTCCTAAAATAAAATTTGAGATTAAGTTATAAAACCCTAAAAAACATCATAATGATGCGATCATCAAACCCTAAAACCTATCATAATTCAATTTTCTCGAAGCCATAGCTTTTTCATTCACGAAGCACCTTCTCTTGGTGTTGATCTTCTTTATTGTAATGTGTCTCATTCTGGTATGTTTTCCAGATGATGTTCTAGTGCCAGTGGGTTGTGGTGATGATGTTCCAGTGCCAGTGGGTTATGGTGATGATGTTCCAGTGTGTTGTTGTGATGATGTGGGTTGTTGTGGTGATGTGGATTGTGGTGATGTGGGTTGTGGTGATGTGGGCTGTGGTGATGTGTGTTGTGGTGACTTTCCAGTGAGTTGTGGTTTTCCGGTGGTGCTCATTTGATATGTTTTTTTTACTCTTTATTGCTAGTGAATGTAATATAAAGAAACTTATTCATTATCAATAAAGTTATTTATTTACTGTTATTCAAATTTTGTCATTCAAATTAATATATAATCATCTCTGTAATATTGCAATTTACAAACAATTCACTAATATGTGATGAGGTATTGCTAATTCGGCATAATAGTTTTACTTTTAGAGTTTGCATATTTTGTTTTGTTATTGTTTCGAAAACCATGAATATTTTTGCCCAACATCGTATCATCAGCCTAATATGTGATGTGGTTGGCGTTAATGGGATCACTGTGAGATTTCGATCTTCTAAAAGAAGTATTTCTCATTAAGTAGTTTAGGTTCAACGTGTCTACCTACTAACCAGTGCGTACGAAAAGTTGAAAAAGTCTTAACTTTTATAGAAACTTTTAGAAATTTGAAATCGATCTTTTTGCAACAAGCTATAGTAAAATATCCATATTGTTTCAGGCTGTTTTGAAATAAGAGGAAACAAATGATGCAATGTAGGTGATAGTGTTTGGATTTTCTTCTGCTGTCATGGATTAGAATTTTTTGCTTTACTAACGATTTCGTTTTAATTATAAGTAACTGCTCAATATGTGAACCGAAGAAGTTCTTGAAAATGTTAAACGAGAGCAGGGTACTTTCATCAAAGAACGTGAGTTTTGCTATTCAGGTGGCTTTGAATTGTGATAACCGGTTCTCTATTTCCTTTCCTTAATCGATACTGTACGAGGCTTAGACATTATGTTTTTTCTAAACTACTACATGTATATTTTTATTTTTTTCTGTTTTATACGTTATGTTATAGAGTATTATCGAAATATATGAAGATAATAGATTCATTAAATCTTTTATATATTACGTAGTATATTGTTAGTACAAAAAATGTTACGGGTGTAGAGACGTTCATAGTTGCCTTGTGAGTCGGGCCGGCAGCATCTTCGGGTTGGGATCTTGTACTAAACAAAGTTAATTTGATGAACTTCCCTGCACAAGTAAAGGTAAACGTTTAGCTTTCGGGGCGAACCCCACGTTTTAAACTCCGCTGAGAGTAAGAACACATGTTATTAGAAGTATGTGTGTGTATTGGAAAAAGGTGAGAAAATCATCATCTTTTGGGGTGTCAGATGACCTTCTTTTATAGGTGAGTCTAGTACTAGGGTTTCCTAGTATTTTGCTTATCATTAAATATACGGTTGACCATTGACTAATGATTAATGTAGGATTAAATACTGATTGGATGTTGACTAATCATATTAAATGCTGATTGGATGTTGACTAATCACATTAAATGCTGATTAATGTTGCCATATCTGGGCCGAGGCCAGGGTCCACATGTGATTAGTACAGTCCAGGCCTAGATGCCTGTTATATGTACTATACGTCATCAAGTCCCCCCAGTCTAGTATTTTTACTGCGTGCGGCATTTGTTGTGCGCGGTAAATATTGCTAGACTTAAATTCTATTGATGCGAATATTACATTCGTCTTAAGACCAACGGAGAATGTACTCCGTGGCTGGGTTAATTTTAAGGTTACCGTCCTGATGCGAATATTACATTCGTCTTAAAACCAACGGAGGATGTACTTCCGTGGCTGGGTTAATTGTTAGGTTACCCGTCCTGATGCGAATATGACATTCGACTTAAAACCAATGGAGGTCGTGGGTTTGGGTCCCACAAATGGTGCCAACTTGTTAGTACAAAATATGTTACCGGGTGTGAGATGGATTAAGATTGCCTGTTGGGTCGGGCCGACAAGCCATCTTCGAGTTAGATTCTGCAACCTAAAAACAAAGTATAATTTGATGATTTCCTGGTAGTAAAGTAAAACCGTTAGCTCTTACCATAGGGACGGACACCTACGATTAGGACTTTCAACATGAGAGGTATGAACTCATGTTTCAGATGGTATGTTGTGTGATTGGGAACTGTGAGAAAATCATACATACCATGTAGGGTCGTGAGGACCCCTTTTATGGTGAGTCATTAAATTAAAGGTAAATTAATGTAGGATTGAATATTGACTAATTACATTAAATGCTGATGGGATGTTGACTAATCACATTAAATGTTGATTGATGTTGACTAATCACATTAAATGCTGATTGGATGTT
This sequence comes from Tanacetum coccineum, assembly GCA_026074375.1. Taxonomy (NCBI): domain Eukaryota; kingdom Viridiplantae; phylum Streptophyta; class Magnoliopsida; order Asterales; family Asteraceae; genus Tanacetum; species Tanacetum coccineum. Next base: position 32,997 of record BQNB010008029.1, on the reverse strand, counting down.
GACTAATCACATTAAATGCTAATTAATGTTGCCATATCCGGGCCAAGGCCAGGGCCCACATATGATTAGTACAGTCCAGGCCCAGAGGCCTATTATACGTATTACACGTCATCAAGTCCCCCCACTCTAGTATGATATGGTTCTTGATCATGTTATGCTTTGTCTAAAGGTATCTTCCTTTTGAACCATACGTCGTAATTTGTGCTCGGATGCTTGGTTTCTCGTGTTTGGACGGTAAAGACCCCATAAAAAGAATATGTTTTCTGTAGCCAGGGTATCGCTAGCATTGGCAGGTATATTCTAGTTCATCTCTATTGAGAGGATGTTGAGAATGATTTTATAGTGATGGAAGGCGGATCCCACATATTGCATGATGAAATAGGTAAACTTATACCCCATATAATCGCCTATGGCGCTAACAATAGTGCGAATATTGCATTTGTATTAAGACCAACGGAGAATGTACTCTGTGGCTGGGTTAATTTTGAGGTTACCCGTCCTGATGCGAATATTATATTCGTCTTAAAAGCAACGCAGGATGTACTCCGTGGCTGGGTTAATTATTAGGTTACCCATCCTTATGCGAATATTATATTCATCTCAAGACCAACCGAGAACGTGCTTCGTGGTTGGGTTAATTTTGAGGTTACCTGTCCCGGTGCGGATTTTGTATCCGTCTTAATACCAACAGATAACGTGCTTTCGTGGTTGGGTTAATTTTGAGGAACGCAGTTGTGTACTGGGTCCCACGGATGGCGCAACTTGTTAGTACAAAATATGTTACCGGGTGTGAGATGGTTTAAGATTGCTTGTTGGGTCGGGCCGGCAAGCCATCTTCTGGTTAGATCTTGCACTAAACAAAGTAATTTGATGACTTCCTGCACAAGTAAAGGTAAACCGTTAGCCTTACCGTATGGACAGACCCTATGATTAAACTCCGACGTGAGAGTAAGAACACATGTTATCAGAGGTATGTGTGTGTATTGGGAAAGGTGAGAAAATCATCATCTTTTGGGGTGTCAGAGGACCCTCTTTTATAGGTGAGTCTAATACTAGGGTTTCCTAGTATTTTGCTTATTATTAAATATACGATTGACCGTTGAATAATGATTAATGTAGGATTGAATGTTGACTAACCATTAAATGTTGATTGGATGTTGACTAATCACATTAAATGTTGATTAATGTTGCCATATCCGGGCCGAGGCCAGGTCCACATGTTATTAGTACAGTCCAGGCCCATAGGCCTGTTATACGTACTATACGTCATCATATATAATTTTAAGGATGATTACTAATTTTTTTCTTTTGATTTACCTGTTTTATGATCTTGACATTGGAGCCATCGAATCCCAGCGAAACTACCCTTTTAGGTAGCCCGGAGTCGGCTCAAGTGAACCTTCGATGTGCTTCGGTTGTACAACATGATTTCGGGCCGACAATGAAAAATCCACCAAAAAGTCTTCAGGTATATTTGGGATGTGAATACATAATGCTAAATCTTTGTTTAGAAGTAAAAAATTATTTACATTTGTTGTATTTTAAAATTTAAAGTCTTGAGGTATAAAGTTTAAGGGGTTATTTGTTTAACTTTTAAAGTTATAATAAAATTTGTAAATTTATAAATTTACACTTTTAACTCCATATAATTTATTTAAGATTAAAACCACTAAAGGTTTTATTAATTATCTCCCTTTTTTCAAGTTTTTGGTTTTCACAAATTTGACAATATATTTTTATGTGTTTTTTTCATCCAACAGAATTTCTCAAAAAAAAATTTCAATTTTGACCAAATTGATTTCCAATTTGACTTTTTTATTGACCAATCAGAGTTGCACGATTTTTCCTACGTGGAAAATCAAGCATTCTGATTGGTCCAATTTATTTTCACATAAGATTTAATCTGATAGAAAACTTCGAAATGATGTAATTATTTTATTATATAAAAGATTAGTTAAGTAGAATCTTTAATTTTTTACAAATATGGTATGCTATATAGGGGTGTTGATCCGTTCGTTTATTTGGTTCGGATAAAAAAAAATTTGGGTCAACTCGAAAACAGAAACCAATACGAACTAGATTCAATCCGAATCTAAAACGAATTTGAATTCGGTTCGGTTTTCGGGTTGACCCGAATTACACTATTTAAAAAAAACTACATGTATATTTAGCAAAAAAAAATATTTCAAGAATAAAAAGTGTTTTTTTATATTAGGATAACATTTTATTTGTCTTTATATATATAAATAAATATATAAAATATATATTTATTTATATAAATTTGGTTTTCGTTTCTATTCTCGGTTTAGACTGCCAATTTCATATCCAACCCGATAATCTAGTGTCGGATATGGGCCTGTGCAGGCTGCCTTGCAAAGGGCCCCCAAGTCCATTGAGGCCACATTTTATGGATAATTAAGATTATAAATACACCTCTTACAGTCCACTTTTAGTCCACTTGGGCTGTGTATTATCTGATGAACCCAACAACTACGATAAACATTTGTTAGATACCGTATCGTTTTGTTCCTTTAGTACCACGTAGTACTTCATAGGTTTTTCTTGCAAAAAAAGATTCTTATGCCTAATTAGCAAGCCTACTTGTATGCCTAATGTTTTGATTGATTGATTTGAAAAAGTGATTGGTGGATTTGAAAAAGTGATTGGTAGAAATTTGGAGAGAGAAAATGCATAATACAAATGTACAAATGATTTATGCATTAGGCATGAATTGTAAGCCTAAATAGCATTACTCTTTTCTTGCCTAGTTGTTTCCTCCACTTAATTTCTTTTGCTATTTTAAATTTACAATGGTGTTGGCATGAAGTATTTGTAGATTGAATGAGTTGATATTACACAATTGCCGTTGTTTACATTCTGTTTTTTTTTAACCACAATTTATTTTAATTTGCGAGTTCGAGAGGAAGATTTTTTACGCTTTTAAATCTGAAATCAACGGGACGGCCCTGCGAGAACCGAATTTGTAGTTCGGTTCAGTTTGGTTTTGGCAAATTCGGTTCTATTATTAGTTGGGTTCGATTATTTTTGGTTTCGGTTCGGTTATTAGTTGGGTTCGATTATTTTTTTACAATGTAGAAGTCAAAACAAAATCAATAAAGTACCAAAATACACCTAGAAAATCAAAGAAAAAAGATACATTTATTAACCCTTTCTTATATTTTGGCTAAATATTCTTTTTTCCTTATTAACTTTGAAATCTTTTCGACAGATTTCACCATTCTCGAACCCTCGAACCATATTTTTCACATAGTGTAATAACTTCCAAATCTTCATGCAAGGTTTATCTTTAAAAGCCTACCCTCAAATCTTATTTTTCACCATTCTCAAAGCAATGAAGTTCAAGCTGCTACTTTTCGTCGTAATGCTCATGTTGGTGGTTGTCACTCGTGTTGATGCACCTGTTGATCATCATCATCACAAGTTAATCTCTGCTGCTGTTTCACATGCAATGAAGCCACCAGTTTTTTTCACTGATGCTACCACCTCTAATATCTTTGCTGTTGTTTCTTATTTAATTTTTTACCACTTGTAATTTTCTCACTTTATATTGGGAGTTACTGGACATGTCAGTCAATCTTTTCTTTCATATGTAATGGTATTCTAATTTAATATATGAAATTCTAATTTTTATGTTATGTAGAATGTTATTATTATGGTATACTGTCTGACTTGTAGATCTGCGTTGTCCTCGCAAGTTTTTATGTGGATATGTGTTGTGTTTTGCTATATTAGGTTTACTTGTATCCCTATCTCGCCATGTTGTCTATTAGCCATTTAAAGGTTAATATGACCAAACTTCTTAACACGCTCGAATTAAAAGTGATTTGAACATTAGCATAAGTATTAACCTTCAAATGGCTAATAGCCAACATGGCGAGATAGGGATACAAGTAAACCTAATATAGCAAAACACAACACAGATCCACATAAAAACTTGTGAGGACAACACAGATTCACAAGTTTATGACATATTCATAATAATAACACTCTATATAACACAAAAATTAGAATTTCATATATTAAACTAGAATACCATTACATATGAAAGAAATGTTGATCTAACATGTCCATTACTCCCAACATTAAGTGAGAAATTTACAAGTGGGCAAAAAATTAAAATAAGAAACAAAAGCAAAGATATTGGGGGTGGTAAATCAGTGAAAAAACCGGTTGCTCAATTGCATGTGAACAGCAGCAGAGATTAACTGTGATGTTGATGATGAGCAGGTGCATCAAAATGAGTGACAGCCACACAACATGATGCAATTACGACGAAAAGCAGTAGCTTGAACTTCATTGCTTCGAGAATGGTGAAAAATAAGGTTCGAGGGTTGGCTTTTAAAGATAAACCTTGCATGCAAATTTGGAAATTATTCTATGATATATGGTGAAAAATATGGTTCAAGGGTTCGAGAATGGTGAAATCTGTCGAAAAGATTTCAATTAGCCAAAATATAAGAAAGGGTTAATAAATGTACTTTTTTTCTTTGAATTTCCAGGTGTATTTTGGTACGTACTTTATTGATTTTGTTTTGACTTCTACATTGTAAAAAATAATTAAACCCAACTAATAACCGAAATGAAACCGAGCTGAACCGAAAATAATCAAACCCAACTAATAACCGAACCGAATTTGCCAAAACCAAACCGAATCAAAAAATTCAGTTCTCGCATGGCCGTCCCGTTGATATCAGTGGCCCTGTACCGTGTAAAAAATGAGGCCCCTTCATTTAAAAACATAAAAAATCTTCCTCTTGAACTCGCAAATTGAAATAAATTATGGTTACAAAACCCACAGGTCCCAGGATCGTAACCTGGCTCTGATACCACTGTTGAGATTTTACAACTAGTAAACCATGTTTACTACGAGTACGCAGCGGATTGGATCTAGTTTGATGTTTCTTGATTTAACACACAAAATAAAGGTAAGAAAAGTAATGTATATATTTAAAGACAAAAGTTAATAAACGAGAATCTTGATCTTGAAATCATCAGTGATTAAATTATCACCTCTACGGTTGCTCACACAACACGTCAATCAAATACGTCACGATGTTAGTCGTTACTTCACGTCTCCCAAACACCTTCTGTTGAATCTTTCTTGGATCGAAAATCACAAACAAAACCCTTGTTATTAGAACTGGAAAATCACCAAAAACCTAATTAGGGGTTTATGCAAATTCAGTTAAACCAAAATCTAGAAAACAGATAACCCTGTTAGTTTATTAACTTTGTTGTCGACTTGAGAACAATAACCGTTAACCTGATGACTTGTTACTTCGATTCGGACTTAGGGGAAACCAATTAGCACCAAAAACCCTTTTGGGGTTTCACCGAAAATCGAAACAAGGAAAAAAGGAAGAACCAAAAACCATTTTGAAGGGATTTTTGGTGAAGGTTTTGGGAGAGAGGGAAAACCAAAAAATCAATTTAGGTTTCTAGGGATTGATGTGAATGAATGAAATATGATCTAGGTGGAGGGTGTTTATATGGCACCCAAACCTCTAGTCCTTTGGTGAACCAAGAAAACCATAGTTCATTCCTTTCTATTATCTTAATTCCTTCCACCCCCTTAATTCCTTTTTCCCCCTCTAAACCCATAACCGAACAAACACCCCCTTCTAGATCCCTTAGGGGATTCGGCCAATAATGAGCCCCCTTGGGTTCGAGTTTTGTTCGTTTTAGTCCCTCAGTTTATTATTTAATATATTGTTAAGCTAGTTAAACAATTAACGTAATTAACAACTATTTATATAATTATATCGTGAAGTAAAACATACTCTAAGTGTTTAACGCGTGTGCCCCCAATAGGCTCACATATTTCTAACGTATAACTTGCGAAACCGACTAACATATTCCAACAGCTCCCACTTGGGAGTCGGAGTAGCAGGCTGCAGTTATACTGATAATTGACGACGTCTAGCAAACACACACAATTACCTTTGAATTAGAAATACTTGAGATAAAGTTTCAAGAACAATCTCAGCTTTCATGGTTATGTATTACTTACCATTATCATCATCCCTTTCTTCAGATAGCGTTAAACCATGAATATGGATCCTAACTCATTCCATATAGTTTAACCATTTAGTTTCTTGTTATAGAAGTTAATTCAGATCTACCAAACGTAATCAAGAATCATCTTGAATTACAATTTTAGGTGCGGCCACACAATCATCTGATTAATTCTGGAGAGGCGCCATGGTATCATTTTGCAATTAAATAATTAGAGGAACAAATTCTTTATTGACAACAAGTGTTGTGGATGCTGCTTCACATCACTCCCAAAAGTAGCCTTTATAACTACCATTTTCATGTTAGCGTTTGACTTATAATCAAAAAGTGATATCCACACATGCAGAACTTGTTTGTATCTTAAGTCTAAGGATGGCTTATTTAACCATTTTTGATATCTTAGTCATGACTAAGGATCCAAAAGTAAATATTCGAAGGTTGGGGTGTTCAATATGCATCCCTTGTGAATACACATGAGTTTGGCGGGAACAATCAATATATTCAAAGAATATAACCAACACTCGCATTTGCCTTATGTAACAATATTCCCATATTGTTAACCGACAATGGACATATTTAAAATGATAAATCATTCAAGGATTAAACATGCAAATATAGGATAACAATTATTATATGTATGGATGACAAATACCACGAGACAAATATTGTACGTTAAAAGTTGAGTAACCGCAAGTTAGTTATAGGCGGTTAAAAAATTAGTTATGGTAGTATGTTACGGTTGGGACTAAAACCGAATGGTTGTGTCATTTCAATGGCACCGGTTCGTTATGTATATATACTCGACAATATGAATCGTTACAATAGTTAGACAATATACATACTTATTCTTATTACTTTGCAACTTGTATATCGATCTAGTTTTGGGACAACAATTGGCATCAATAGCAAGTGGTTATACGCTTCATCTTTTGAATACCAACAGCAATCAACGAGGGTCACAAGAAGGGAAAAACGCCGAGAACATCCTTGGTTCTCAGTCGGAACGTTTGTTTTTTTTCCCAAAAAAGACAACGGTTTGAATAAGGAAAGACGCAAAAAGATAGTGCACAATCTGTTTTGCGTAGGAGTTGCAAACGTTTACATCAAACGTCATTGGTGGGACAAAACTTCATTGGAGACTTCGAAGGGAAAGGAAGGAAACTCTTGTCGTTTACAAGGAGACGTGGAACAAGAGTAGGAAGGCGCTGATTTTTTTTTATTTTTTTATTTTTTTTTTTTTTTTTTTTTTTAAGTTCACTGGTGTTTTTTTTGGTAGCGGTTCTGAGATGGAAAGTATAACGGTCTTTTGAGTTTGACTACTGACGGCACATAGCAAAGAAAAAAGGACACTAAAATCGTTTGGTTAAGAAAACATGGAAAGAAGATCTTTTGTGGAAAAACCGGTTAAAACAAGACACAAAGTAGAAGAAAACGCGCGGTATAACGCGCGGAACGTTGTTGTGGAAAAGATTGAAACGTATACGTGTGACAAAGATAAAGGAGTACTCAAGGAAAGAGTGTGGAAAGCGTGTCCAAAAGACACAAAGGAACAACAACAACGAAAACAGAAACAAACAACTTGTTTGTTTCGGTGAAAACAGAAACAAAACATCCGTTTGTTTTGGGTAAGAATAAAAAAGTGTACCAGGAATTTTGATGAGCGTAAGGAAGTTATTTGACTCGTTAAAACAAGAAAAGATCAAGAACAAACGTACAAGGAGAAATTCGAGGCAACGTGGAAGTGTGGTTACCGAAGAAAAAAACGTTGTTCGGTCTGTTTTGGACATAGACCGAACTCGAAAAAAACAGAAAGAAGGCCGAGGCACTTTTGCAAAGGAAAAGGCAAATCGAAATAAAGAAAAGGAAGCAAGGGGCGTTCGCTAGTACACGAATTGGGATTGAAACACACTCGTGGTTAATACAACATCGAGGTCACAAGTTAAATCTTCTGGATTTCTATTTTATTAGATAGTATAGAAAGTGCTATTTCATACTATTAGGAATCCCCGAGAACTATTTATTGATCCTGTAGTACTAGGATTCCCGAAAAAAAACTATTTCTATTCCATTCTTAGTAGAAATACCATACTAGTTAGTATATCTCATACGATTAGGAGGTGAAGATAATAAGCACATAAGATGGCTGGTGACGATACGACTAGCACTTCGACACCACTAAAACCCGTAACACCAATCGCACAATATCAATGCCCTAAATTGAAAACCACAAACTACTCACCGTTTTGGGGGGGCTATACAAATTAAGGTATATATTAGAAGCCTAAGATATATGGGAATCGAAAGAAACATAGAAAAACACGCAAATAGATGATAAGAAGGGATAAGGCAAACGACGGCCTATATCATATCAAAAGCGACTGACCGAAGATGTGATTTTACAAGAACAGGTTGTGAAACGGCAAAGGAATTATGGATTACATTAAAAACGAGACAGTTGGAGAAAAGAAAGTGCACAAGCACGTTACAATCATTTGATGATTGGGTTACACACACTTTCAGATGAATGAAAGACGAACGGAGGCTGCATTACGGCTATACACTAAACAAGTAAGCACATGCACGAAGGCAAAAGAATTAGGAAAACTTTGGAATGAATACTTTTAGTCCGAAAACAATTTAATCCACACCAATAGAATTCATTCCAGATAGTAGCATCCTCAGAACAACACGTGATCTGGACGAGATCACCTTAGACGAGATCACTGGGAAACTCAAGGCATTTGAGGAAAGGATAAAGCTCCGGAAAGGAGGACAAGTGGAAAGCCAGGAGAACTTATTATTCGCACAAGGCGAACACTCGGGAAAAGGAAGGCGATTTAGTAAACGCGGAGGTAGATCAAATTTTTCACGAGGAAACTGGCAGAACAATAGAAACAAACGTAACTCAAAAGAGGGAAACTCAAATCACAAAGGGAACTCGAATAGGAATAAAAGTGAGTGGGATTTGAGCAAAGTACGATGTTACAAGTGTCAGAAACTTGGACATCTTAGGAAAGATTGTAGAGGAACGTCAACAACTCAGGAGAGGAAACACCTTAATACAAAAAAATGGATGTCAAATTTATTAGCAAAGGTAATCACACATAAGATTCATATACTGTAACTGGTAATAATATTCCACTTTAACAAATATCTAGGTAGTCAATATAACGATGTCTCAAAGATGTAATGCTGATAAAACATATTTACCATTAGTTTGTGAAGGAGAGGAAACACCTTTTGGTTTCTCAGCGGATGCGTTTCCAGGCCATGTTTTCAAAGGGCGAATAACCAAAGCGCTTAGATTCTCCCTAGGAATAAAAAGAGCGTCTGCTTTAGGTTTGCTCGTTGTCTCTTCCTCGTCACTGAAAAATGAAACCTGCAAATAAGACAGTATTTGAGACTACTGATTCTTTTGTACAGATTATCAGAACAAAATACCAAATGGAATACATAATAGTAAAAGCCCCATATCAATTGTATGATCCTTACAAGAGGAGTCAACGCTTTTGGTACGCAACGTTTCTTTAATAACATAATTATACATAGTACTTAAAAACTCAACACTATACTTTGAAAATGTTAAACCAGAAATATCTAACCATGAAAGTGGAAAAACCAGTATGCGGAAAACAAATATTAGGGATCCACTACAACTCAGACAAATAAGTTTCAATAAACACAATGAATTAAAACTCATCCAACCCCATGATCTTCAATTTCCTCCCCAACTATAATCTTCCCTTGTTTCACACGACCATTACAACAACAGTACCACGTCCCTACATAGAAAAACAATAGATAAGAGGGTAATATTAGTCCTTTTAGGGTTTTATTTCGAAACAAATAAACTTTAGACATTTCAGTTCAGGGACCAACCAATTACTGTCTTTAGTTTTAAAATACATGGAAATCCTGTCAAAGTTCAGTGAGCTTATGAGACATAAGCCCAAAACCAAATAAGCAATAAGCCACAATTAACCCCTAGATTCATCACACCAAACCTAGTACTAAACAAAAAAAAACACAATTCAATCAAAACCAATAAAAAACACAACAAAAAAATCATGAAACTCACCTTTAGTACTCTATTAAAACCTTGTTCAGGACGAAACACAAGTGTAGGAAGATAGCCATTAGAAGCCATAACATACAACTTCATCATAAAGAACTATAAACACAAAATAAATAGTTATCTATTTATTTTCCAACTTTTTTTGAAATATTGATTAGTAGCAATGTACTTGGATTTCAAAATTTTCTACTATGTAGATGAGGGACTATCCATCAATACTATTTATTAACTTGAAAATTAGGCATGCAATTTCCTCCTTAATTTTGATTAAGACAAACAACTAGATACATTATCCTAGTTTGCCTTTACCACTTTTGCGGTAGTATTGGTATTTTCTAATCAAGAACTCATAAAGCACCTTACAATAAGATGTTATCATTTGATAACTTGAAGAACATGTTCTCTAGTTATTCATATGTATTATATGTTTTAACGTATTCACCACTGAATAAGGGTGATGAAAACTATATGAAAATATAAGTCATCCATTCTACTTAACATTTAAGTTTGCTATGAGTTTGATTACATTAGGACAATTCCTACGTTCCTATTATAACTTTCCGGAGCAAGAAATATGATATGAATGAGTCTCCTTGTTCCTTACAAGGAAAGGAGTCTCGGTTTGACTTCTTCAAGAAAGAAACAAACCCTTGTTTACGGTTTATCGTTGCATTAATACAATTAATAGAATCGCAAAATTCAATTTTTAGTATTTTCGATAATATTCCTTAGAGAAAATTAACTACCCATGTTTAAACTTTTTTTAAACAATTAATTTTCTAAAGGCTAGGATCCAACTTGACATACCACCATCACATCAGCTGATCTGCTAGCAATGGTGTATTCAAAAGGTAATTGACGATCAATAATTGTCACCGGTGCAATTTCTAGAACATTATGGGACTTACTTTATTACAATAATATACTAGTAAGCATGTTTCATCCCATCTATGCCTCAAGTTTAAGGTCTCACCACTAAACCGATTAAGTCGTCCAATCAAGAATTGTGATTATGTAACACTAACATCTCACGAAAAAGTGTATAATCACCTTGGGATTGAAATGTACATACGTCTCACGCATAGTAAAAAGCATCTGCAAGTGTTCTTACAAATTGGATGGCAACAACTTATTTAAAAGGGTATAATATTTGACGTGACAAATATGTACGAAGAAGCATGCATACATCTTCGTATCATAAACTTTAATAAAAAATTTACTCAATTAAGTTATTTATTAATGGTTATCACTCATTTTCTATAATCTAATGTATAATATAGTGTTTACTTTAATATTGACGATTCAACTGTTTTCAAAACTTAAGATTAAAGAATGGTCAAAATACTGGAACTGTAGTGACATACCATGTTTCACTACGTAAATCCAATCGAAGCACAAAAGTAGCGGAGTAACAGGTCAGCGCGAAGTTATTAAAAACCTGAATTCTTTTAGTATAAGCCTTCCTTAATCTTCTCTTTAGTTGTTCTAGTGATGAGCCTGTACTTCCCTTGAGTCATAGCGTCCAGTTTTAACAACTCTTTATATATCACTTTTTATTTGAAAACACTTTTATGAACTTTAAATAGTCCATAATAAATCTGATTTCATTATAATTAATCTTGTTTATATTTATTTCGTTTAACCCTTTTTTTTTTCTCAAAGTCAATACTTAAATAAAATTCAATATTTTACATAAACTAATTCACATAACAATTTTTCAATAACAACACTTAACATTAAGTCTGCAAATATCAATTATTGGATTCTTATTATTAATAATTAAACATGTTTATATTCATATAAGGCTACATCATCCAATGATTCCGGCCACATACATCAATATTATCGATTGCATAAGCCATATACAAAAATAAATGGCATGTAGGATTTGAACTCATACACAGTCAAAATGGCAAATACAAAATTGTGTTAAAATTTTGCACCAAAAAAGGAAATGTAGAAATCTGGAATGTGTATTCTTTTAGTTTTTCTTTATTTGTTGTTTCGTAGAAATCTCTCCTTTTGGGAGCTACACGAAAATTGTAAATGATGTTTGATCCTGTTCGTATATATTTTACATCTATTTACATTGTGGCCATGGTTTTAGCCCTCATTTGTGCTATTTTGGTAAGAAACTGAACTTGACCCGATAGCCTCTCTTATATACTTACTGTAACGATGACTAGATATATTAACTACTTATCCAACCTTATATATTTGTACCGTATGCAGATTCACAGCAAGTTGTTAACCATCTTTGCAATATTATGTGAGATAAGTGCACTTATCTGGTAAGTTTGACATCTTCCACGCAAATTCGTAGAATGAAGATATAACTCATGTTGGAAAATAGATTTAGATTCGATACACTTTCTCCTTTCTTACTTGATTTTAAGTTTTTTTTGCCAAAGTAACAGAAGTAATTGGTGAGAATGATGCTAGATGGCCTACTATTATTGACATTAATGCCATAAAGGTTTCTCCATGTTACAAGATAGATCTGTATAACTTATTTATAATCGAAACAAAGGTATGTGATTATGTATAATTTTAGTTTCTTTATGATACAATCATATATGAAGTAGATGTGTTTGAAAACATTCATATAGCGATCAATAAAATTAAGAGTTGACAGCCCCCCAACTAGGCATATACGTAGAAATTGCCCGTTTTGACCCACATCCAACCTGAACAATTACGTAACCCACCTGTTTTTTCCATATCTACATTATACGAGTGGGGATAGAGAGCAACTTTTGTCAAATAGATGGGTAATGTTGCATCTTCCACTAAAGAAATTTGTGTTTTATAAGTGAATGAACTCAGCTTTTTAGATTTTATACGTACATACAGCCTAAAACAATACTTTATAAGTATTTTCTACAATATGATTGTAGCTTCTAAGCTTCTGACCCATAAATTTGACAAAAAATTTGTTTGGTTGTAAAATATTGTTTTAGAAGCTACAATAACATCACTAAGATAGTGTTTGCTTAGAAGGAACAATATTTTATACGTACATGCATCTTCCATTAAATCCATCAAGTGTTTTATAAGTATTGTAACTTCTAAGGAAGATGCATGTATTAACTTTTGGCGACGGGGGTAGCATTGAAGGCTAAGCAAACATGTAAGAACAACCTACATTTTTAATGGTTTTAAAATTTTATACTAGAAGTGCACACTTGAAATCATAACTTGAATGACTTTCAATTTTATGCAGTATGACGAGCCACAACCAAAATATTCAATTGAATCATCATCAGTGCCGATAATTGTTAGCGTGACTTCTTAACATTTGTGAGATTTATTTTATTACATTATAAAATTAAATGGCCATTTTAACCTATGGTTCATATCCATTGTTTTGAAGCTTTTGACAATGCAATGCGTGATATAGTATCAATTGAATCATCATCAGTGCCGATAAAGTTTCGGTTGGAAAGATAGTATTATTTGATTGTTTAAGGTTGGTTTGTTTTGCAATGACTATAAACAAAAGCTAAGGGAAGATGTTGTCTAATGTTGGTTTGTTTCTACAACGCCCTTTTTTATCTTTCAAACAACGTTTGCTTGAACTTGCTAAATATCACAATTGACAACTTGCTTCCATATTGCGCCTCAATTTATCTGAAGATCAATCCTACGATGATTCATTTTACAGTAACGAGAAGAATTTTGAAGCTCTGGATCACGAAGATGTACATTTAGGAATGTATTTCGAGAAATTTACAAAATTTCACTTTTAGAATTATAAGAAGTTGTTTTTTTTCATCTATAACGGTAGTATTATTTATTTTAGATTTCTTATTTTTAAATAATCAACGTTAATTTAGTAGTATATTCGAAATTTTTGCAGTGACATTTTCACCTTTATTTTCTTGTTTTTAATATTTAATCATTTAACGTTATTTATATCTTACATAATACTACTAAATTTGTTAATCTTTATAAATAATCTTAAAGCTAGCCGCTTAACGGGCGGGCTTTAAGGCTAGTACGTATAGAAAAGATGGAGGTGTGTAACATTAATGTGGTTTACAAAGAAAAAATATATGATTAAGCATTATTAGATAAAATCAAGGTAAAGTTATAAATTGTATTGAAGTGTGTTATATAATCTTAAACTCTCATAAAAAGCCACAATTTTATGGCTTATCAAAATATTTACATATAAACTTAGCTAAACACTTAATTTGAGCTTATATGAGTGATATAAGTTAATAAGCTCATAAGCCCACTATATAAGCTAAAACAAACACGTCCTATTTCTATAAAATTTTCTTTTCTAAAATCTAAGGCACCTAATTGGTGTGGATTCACTTGGAAACAGTATACAAGCCGTGGGGAATGGGAAATAATCGACACCAAGACTTAGTTATTGTACTTGAAAACAATACTATCTTTGTCTAAGTAACAAAGATACCCGCGGGGTGTTACTCCATCCGTCCCAAAATAAGTGTCCAGTTTGACTTTTCAGTTTGAATTTTGACCGTAAATATTTATGTTTATGTTATATAATACTTAATGAAAATTATACCAATGAAAAATACACTTAAAACCCAATCCATTCTTATATTTTGCATCAAGTATTATATAATATACACAAAAATATTTAAAGTCAAAGTTGAATGAGTTTAACTTTGAAAAGTCAAACCGGACACTTATTTTAGGACGGAGGTAGTACATCATTTCAACACTCATACCTAACTCTAAAAAATTATTTTTCACTTTTATAAAAACAAACACAACTTAGCCAACTTTGGGCCCACACCGCCCATAATTTTATATTTTCTCCATTTCTTTAAAACAAACAAAATTTTAAATTCATTCAAATAAAAATTACAAAGGTACATCAACCAAAAAATAACATACGAAATAAAAAACATAAAACAGGAGTACTTCTTTACTCAAAATGGTTTCGAATCTATTCCGTTCCTAGCCGCCACCACGTTGCAGGAGTTTCACATATCAATTTCCAGACATCCTTTTGCTGAAGTATACAAACCGTAGCTCAGTAAGTGAACTCCACCCTCTGCATTTCACGACCACAGGCTATGGCATTGAATCAAGATACGAGTCAACAACTTACAACAAATTTTCGTTAGTGCCAACATCACTTCAGTTCACTAATAGTCCCGTCTTAAGGGTACTTCGCACGTATTCATTTGGTCCGGTAGTTATGTCGGTCGTTCGGCTATTTTGAGTGTTGAAGAATGTGTGTGGAAAATAAGGGTTTCATTTGATAGATGTTTTAAACGAATGTTTTCTCAAGAACCAAATAAGAAGAAAGTGGAAGCAAAGTTAAAAAAAAAAGAAATTAAAAGAAATGAAGAGGAATGGAAGATGACTTTTACCCCAAAAAGTGGGTGAAAGGTTTTTAATAAACAAAAATCCCTCACTTTCACTCATATGCTTTTACTTTCACTCCACAAAAAAACCTTTGAGAACATGAGTGTTTTTACATTTTATCACTTTCTTTCACTTTACCCACTTTTACTCAACTTGAGAACACAATATAAAAGAATGTGTGTGAAAATAGTGTGTTATTTGAATTTTGAAGTGATATATATAGTGAGAAAATTTCAACATAGACTCAAAATTTACGCTGTGTTCACAAGAAAAAAATAAGAAAGAAGTGAAAGCGAAGTAAAGAAAAAGAAAGTAAAAGAAATGAAGAGAAAGGAAGATGACTTTCCCCCAAAAGTGGGGTGAAAGTTTTATACACAAAATTCCCTCACTTTCACTCATTTGCTTTCACTTTCACTCCTACAAAAAAACTTGAGAACATGAGTGTTTTTACGTTTTATCCTTTTCTTTCACTTTACCCTTTTTTACTCAACTTGAGAACACAATGTTAGTAAAGATCCAATCCTAGCCATCCATTTTTTTCATCAAATTAAAAAAAACCTACTTTTCACCTTTTTAAAAAAAAAATATCTTACAAACCGTTAATTGTTACGCAAAATAAAACATACCATCGCGACGAGAATTAAATGATCTTTCTATGGAGGGGCACTTCTATATACTTTCGACGAACTTTTTTTTCGAAACTTTTTTTTAGTTACGTCTAAAAAAAATAATACAAATCAATGTGATTTTTTTGTCATGACGCGACTGAAAAACACACACACAAACGGCGAGGAAGGGGGGGGAAAAGTTCTTCGAAAGTATATAGAAGTTCCCTTCTATAGAAAATGTTTTAATTCTGCGTCGCAGTGGTTTATTTTTTGTCGCTAATACCGGATTTACCGTGTTTGTCAAGATATTTATTTATTAAAAAATGAGGTGAAAGTGAGAGAGTATAAAAAAGGGTCTATCCTATATTATAGGTCTAGCAAATGAATCTCAACTAGGTGATATATCGGTCGGTTATCGGGTTAGCGGTCATATAGTCGGGTTCGGGTCCAGTCGGTTTTGATTTTTAAAAAGCTCACCCCGAACCCACCCGATAAGTAAATTTCGGTTTTCGGTTCGGGTCTTATCTCGTTGGGTCTTCCGGGTCGGGTGCTCGTGTTATCGGGTTGACCCGACACAATTTTTTTTTCAAATATAAAAAGACCATGTAAATAAAATAAAATAAATATCAAGAATTGGGAAACAACTAAAACATTGATAGCATGGATGTTTCAAAATAATTTTTAAATTTTTATTCATTCGACCTCTAATATCAAGTAAGAAACAAGGAATCGAAGTTCTTTATTCTATATGGATTCAATACACTCTTGATTTCATAAATACTTTTTCTACTTCTTCTTTGTTTATTATTATTCTCCATCTAAACTAAAAATTTTAGCAGATATGTATATGCAGTGCCAATCCAACACAAGTCCTTTTTTTACTATTCTTTCCATTTCAGTTCTTTTTTTTTCATCGTATTCCTTTCTTAATGTTTATATTGACAACATTGTGTCGAACAAATATAATTCATCGTGATAAGCAGTTCTATTTATTTCCGTCCCATAGGTTTGATTTTTTACCTGTTGATTCAAATGATGGGTTCGTTGGATTTGATACCCGGATTTTTGATTGAAAAAGTGTATAACATAGAAATAGGGGATGGTCCACATTTTTTACATGTCTTTTTTTATTTTGATCGGGAATTTTTTTTTTCATCTAATTTAGTCATTTTTATGTTCCAAATAGATTAGAATTTTTTTTTCTATTTTTTATTTCGTAGATTAAATTAATGCTTTGATTTAAGAATTTTTTTTTATTCTGATTGTATCTACATACCCCTTTTTCTATTTGGGTTGCTAACTCAACGGTAGAGTACTCGGCTTTTAAGTGCGGCTAGGATCTTTTACACATTTAGATGAAGCGAGGGATTCGTCCATACCATCGGTAAAGTTTGGAAGACCACAACTGATCCTAGGGAATGAATGGAAAAAATAGCATGTCGTATCAATTAAGAGTTTTGAGAATATTTTATTCTTTTCGGCTCGGTACAAAGCCTTCTTTAATTTATTGAAAGGTAGGAAACCAAAGTCAATTTCAAGTTGGGTCGAATTAATAAATGGATAGGGCCTCAAAGCTTCAATTCATTTCATTTTTTTTAGGGAAAGAAAAAGCAACGAGCTTCCGTTCTTAATTTGAACGATTACCCGATCTAATTAGACGTTAAAAAAATATTAGTGCCCAATACGGGAAGGCTTTCTCCCAGGAATTTATTCTTGATTTTTTAATGAATCCTAAATATTATCATTCTCCATTTCATAATGGAAACGTATGTGTATAAGAAACAGTATATTGATAAAAAATTTCCAAAATCAAAAGAGCGATTAGGTTGAAAAAAGTAAAGGATTTCTAATCATCTTGTTATCCTATAATGAAAACGAACATAAATACTTCAATTTAAATGGAAAAAGAGAGGATAGAGAATCTTTCTTTGGAGGGGCACTTCTATATACTTTCGACGAATTTTTTTTTCGAAACTTTTTTTTAGTTATCTCGAAAAATGATACAAATCACATGTGATTTTTTCTTACGTGACTGAAAAAAAATTGAAAAAACAGTTCGCCGAAAGTATATAGAAGTGACCTTCTATAGAAAGATGTTTTAATTCTCATCGCAGTGGTGTATTTTTTGTCGCTTGACGATTTACCGTTTGCAATATATTTTATTTTTAAAAAAGAGGTGAAAAGTGAGAGAATATAAAAAAGAGGTTTATACTATATTTTGGGTCTACAATGATCTCAACTATATATATATATAGTGAAAGAGAGTATAAATTAAAAAAAAATATATTAAAATTTTAAATTTTTTAAAAATAACCGTTTGAATGAAACGTCAAATTCGACGAGTGAGATAATTACTACACCCATTGCTCAATGATACCTATTATCCTTTTGATATATTTCTTGAGCAGTAGGTGGTCCAGGCTAGTTGGACTTTGATAGTAACATTTGTTCGCTTGACTTGGTAGAAAATAAAGTCGTTTTTAAGTACCCGATCCGACTGCTAAAATGAGAGTAAATTAAACGTTCGTCTTTTTGGATATGAGGTATAGACCAAAAATGGAATTATCATATATTATTGCTATTTCGATTTATCTTTTGAATTTTAAAAGCACCTATGTGCATGGTCCGAATTTACTTAACCACAATAAACATGTCGTGAGAAAAGGGGGATAACGAGACCTAGACTTATCGTACTTGACAACAATACTATCTTTGTGTAAGTAGCTATAATTAAACATGATAAACAATCACGGCAATGGCCATTGACTTCAGGAAGATGAATCTGATCCATACATGCTCGTTAAAGTCATGTAGGATAACGATCTGTAAAGCTATCACAATTGCTCATGAACCAAATGTCAAGTAATGGTCCTTACTCTATTAAGCTTTTTGATGCTCAAGTATGTGCAAGTAGGGTTGAGCATACGGCCCGTTCGACTGGACCGGACCGGAAAACCGGACCGAACGTATTTCGGTCCGGTCCTCGGTCCGGCGTTTTGGACCAATTCGGTCTTCGGTCCGGTCGGTCCGGTCCGGTCTAGTCGGTCTTACCAAAAAACCCGAACATCATGCCTTGTAGGACCGGACCAGACCAAAGACCGAACCGGACCGGGCCGACCCGGACCGGACCGTACCATTTCGGTCCGGTCCTCGGTCCGGCGTTTTAGACCAATTCGGTCTCAGTCCGGTCCGGTCTTGGCCGGTCCGGTCCGGTTTTAGATATTAATATATTATATCTATGTTATGATTATTCATCCAAAAATTTTGATGAAAAGCTGAATTTTGGAGTGAAACGGGCTGTGTAATACGGAGCAATCATATTGTATAGAATTTGACTCAAAAATTGTCACTTTTGAGTAGTTATTTGTTAGTTACAATTAATAATAAACTCTTTTTGGTTTCACATAGTAAAAAACACTGTGTCTCCAGAGGATAAAAAATATGTAAGGTAAAATTTTGATGAACTCGTCATTAATCCCAAAGCGTGGACATTAGAAACGTTAAGAAAACGAGCTTTAAAACGTGAAAAGATACGCACTATGTTATACGTGTACAATATTTCTGACGTGAATAGTGTTGGTTCGTTTTTAATATAAATTTGTGCGAAACATTTTAGAATCATGTATATAATATTTATACATGTCATAAACTTTATAAATATTATTTACAAAGACAATTGAATTATTTATTCGATGATACGAAAACAAACACACGGATAATATTTATCAAAAGCAATTTAAATATTATTTCACAAACTCAATTAGATGGTGATGTAGCTATATAGAATTATATATGGTAGTAGTTATTCAAAGTACTTAGTATCTAGACCTATATATTGATTAGGTTGCTTTCGGGCGTATTTGTTGACACTATTTTTCTGTTGTGATTTCATAGCCTCATGTTTTACATTTTTATTTTGATTTATAAGTTTTGGGTGAGACCGTGCTTTGTTTTATAATTGGACGCAAGTGAAACCATTTCCTAGTTTAAATGATTTTGTGTTTGCCTAAGTAGCGACAACTCAATGTGCCCACTATCATGAACTGTAAATCACTTGAAGGGTGAGCGTGAATGTTATAAATAGATCTATTTGGGGGTGACGCCCCCATTCGGGTGATTAGCTATCATCTGGTGACGAAACTACGTAGCCATCGGAATTTATTCCATGTAGGATTTTGGGAGTTTTGGGTTAGATATCATCATTGAGCATGTAGGCAATTTTTACTGCAATTAATTTAAGTCGGCTTCAGTGTCATGAGCTTAGGGAAACGTAGATTAATTTTGTGATTTACATTTTATGTATTATCCACACGGGGGAAATCTTGCGGTCTAAACTTTTATAATTCACAACTATGAATTCACCTAACATTTTATTGTTGCGTTTTAAAGCCATGTTTTTCTCAGGAGTTCAATAAGGCACGGAGGTGCAAGGGAACATGGGGTCATTATTTTGGAAGTCATTTGCATTAAAAATTTGGTTGCATTACATTTTGGAGAAACATTTGGTTGCATTACAATCATGCTAAGAAAGAGAAGAAAAAAAAATGAAAATCATCGGCATTGCGATGAGTTTTTAAACATAAATCTGATTAAGGTGCATGTTAAATTAATATTTAAATCGGTGTTGTTTCTACGTTTATAAATCTTACAAATTTATATGTTGTCAATCGTCTTATAACCAAATGGTCGCCATCTCTTCAAGTGGGTGTGGCGATTTAGGACTTGCCCTAACAGCCTATGGGTTCAGGTGATCAAGAGTATTCATGGGGTTGATGGTGCCATTGGGCCTAGCAGACTTGGGCCTTTTGCTCTCGTACAGTTGGGAATGGTAACTCTACTAGATTTTGGACAGATTCTAGTTTATGCCTCTGGACGCGAAACAAAAATTCTTGTTTGGTGTCTCATCGATTTACCCATCGAAGATTGGGTAGTGTTCTCGGTGGATTCGCGTAGTGGTGCCGAGTCTAGTCAGTTTCAAGACATGATGGAAACTATTCGCCAGGTGCCCCTCACTAGCTCTATCGATAAATGGAAATGGGATTTGGATGCTTCAGGTTTTACTGTTTCCTCCACCAGATCGCACATTGATGACCACTATCTTTTTGGCAGCCATACTCCCACGGGATGGTCGCGTCTCATTCCCATCAAAGCTAATGTCCTGGTTTGGAGAATGTGTCTTGACAAACTTTCTACTCTTACGAACTTGGATAAAAAAGGTATCGACGTTCCTTCTCTTCTTTGCACGTTTGTTTTTGAGCAGGTCGATTTCTTTTTTTTTTTTTTTTTTCTTTTTTTTTTTTTTTTTTTTTGTTTTTTTTTACCGCAAGACCATTTATTCTTTTCGTGTAATACGGTCTCTAAGCTCTTTGGGGTCTCTTGGCTAGGTCGGTGTCAGTTGATTATTCCGGGGTTTGCTATTATTGCGGAGTTCTTTGGTTGACTTCTGCTCGGTTGCCGGAAACATGCCAGGCTTGTCCTTGAAGGGATGCCTCAACTATGTTTTCGGTCTCTCTGGAACTTTCGCAATGCTTGGTTTTTTCTTCTTCTAAGCCGAAAAAGGCGAATTATTTTGGGACTCCGTAGTCCATCAATCTTTCTTGTGGAAGTTCAGCTAGAAACACTAAGTTTAGATTTAGATGGGAATAGTTTGGCTTAGAAATCATATGATACTTCATATGTATTGTTTTCGTTGCTAGCTATTGCTATGCGTGCTGCTAGAATATAATGCGCCGTTCAAAAAAAAAAAATGGTCAGCCACTTAAAGTGTTAAGATGTTTGTTATTCAAAGCTAATGTTTTTACTTAAAAAAATTTATAAAAAAAAGAAAAAGAATTTTGACTATTTCATATCTAGTTCTTATAATTAAAACTATTTTATTGAAAAATAGAAAAAGCAAGCTAGCTACCCGCTAATCAAGCCCGTTTTTTACTCTCGCCTTGTAGCTAAAATGTTTTATTTGTCAATTGGTTAAATTTTAAATGAAAATTTTATTTTTTGTTTTTCGGCCTTATAAAGCTCAAAATTTTATAAATGATTAAATTTTGTGGCACAATAGTAGAAAGAAAAAAATAGCTACATAAAACTCGAAAAATATCAACTTAGATACATTTTTAGATAGACTCTCGTTGCCACTCAATCGTCATCTAGTGGCTTGTCGGCTGACTTATTGTTTTATCTAATTAATAAAAAGACTATATTATAGACTCACGATTTCGTGGGTTGCAATAAAATATGATATCGAACTTATATCTTCAAGAAAAAAAGTCTCATAATTTTAAAATCGTGTTTTCTTGATTTTGATATTAGACTTGCACAATTCATGGGTTGTTCTAAGAAAACTTGAATATCAAATCGTAACATATCCTTGTGCACAACTAGAAAGTTTTAAGTCGTATTGGTGGGTTGCTAAAGAAAAAACCATAGGTCACAAAAATGCTTGAGAGTAGTAGCACTTATGAAATGCTGACAAACTAATTGATTATGTGTCGAAGACTCGTCTCATACACTTTTTAAAGATATTAGTAACTATTGAGAGATTTCTCGTAGTTCGACTAAAATTCATCCTATTGATTATTGAAAAGCATATACCAAAAATGTGAACGATCAATGAAGTGATAACATTGAATAAATTACTAATTGTCATTTATAATATAAAATTTAAGGAGTGTTAATAGATTAATAGGGAGATCTAAAATTGTGGTTATTTCAATGCTTAATATAGTTGGTCAACGTCTTGTTAGTTGGAGCCAAAAGACTCGTTATTTTACAAACAAATAAAACATTAAAATACAGTTTTAGGCATGAAATTAATCAAATCTATATTGCTCCCGATCATTTCTTATAAATTTTTTCTAAAAAAAACGACTATTTTTAACTAAATATCGCAATTGTTATATACAAAATAATCTACAATATTATTGAGATGGTGGAACATTGCAAAACAACAACATGATTAAATAGATTAGACGAAACGTATCAAAAATATTAAATCTATTCAAACATTGAATGAATGCAAAATGATGAAACATTTACAAAGCTTTATGGGTTAAAATCTAAAAACGTTGATACGCAAATTAAAAAATATTTTAAAACTTTTTTGCAGTATTTCAAACTTGATATCCAAGATTGTCAATATTAAACACTTGCTTTAGTAAATTAATAGAATTCATCTAAATATTACCTTAGGGGTGTTCACGGGGCGTTAAGGTTCGGTTAGGTTGGAAGATTTAAATTATCGTCGAGGGGCGGGTAATAATTTTTACTATTACGTCGCCGAACTATACTAGGCGGGTAACCGGACATGCGGTACCCGAAGTGAGCGGTTACCCGCGGTTCGGGTCACGGTTAACCGTTTTTGACGTTTAATAGAGTTTAACCGTATAAAAAATAACATAGTCTAGAACATAAAATGTATTTCTAGTAAAATTAAATGACGTTGAAGTAAATTGTCATATAAAACTTTAAGTATTTTCGTTTACAGATAATTGCATTCAAATATTCATCTCTAACTTATTAAAAAAAAATTATTACTCGACGCTCATAGATTACGATCACATTAATCAATTTTCACACATGGGATTTTTACATATGTTTACTTTACGTGCGAAAAAGTCGGTAGCATTAAAAGTAATTGCAATAATCGGTTAATTTATTGGTACAATTATTTGAATATTAGTTAGAAAATAGTCATGTATAATATGCAGGTTCGGTTCGGTTAACCGCGGATATCTAAAAATAAAAACCGAAACCAAACCATTATAAGCGGGTTTTTTCGGTTTTGGTTTTTTTCGGTTTCGGTTTCTTCAGTTTCGGGTTTTTTCGGTTTCGGATTGAGCGGTTCGGCTCGGTTCGTCGGTTTTACGGTTTTTTTGAACACCCCTAATATTACCCGACATATAAAAGGATTTATGAAAGTTGTACATTTATTGTTCGTTATAAACACTATTTTGTTGAGAAGAAGATTTTGATGCATTTTATTATATTCAGGGTGATTGATGCTTAAATTAAGAATAAAGTTGAAACTTCAAAATTCAAATGCTTTGGAATTTAGCCACGAAGCAATATGACGTCATAAAATATGTAAATGGAATTCAAAAATGTTTTGATTTATTAAAGATATATAGATAGATATAAGGCCTATAACAAACTAAAATGGACTTGAACTATACACGTAGTGTTATTATGAAAGATTTATGTTCCAGGTTTACTGTAGCTAACTCCTTTATTGTTTTTATGAAATAATCGACAACAACACCTTATTATATTATAAATATACACATTATCCGACTAATCCACTGTCGTTTTGACAGTGGGCCACCTGCTACAGTAACGGGCTCTCATTTTGGGCCAGCCCGATTTTTTTTTATTTTTTTTTAATTTTTTTTTTAAAAAAAATAAAAATTTGTATGCACAAAGTAGGAGAGAAAAAAAATATTACAAAAGTTCCGATTTATTCAGATAAAAAAAATACACGCGGAAACATCTTCGATACCTAATAACTTTAAAATAATCGATATGGTCACAAACGTACAACCCATTATATTAAAAAAAAACCCATATAGCAAAAAAAACAACACTTTAAACATGAGGCCCAACACATAAGCCATATAAAAAAAATTATTACTAATATACACATTTGTCGACAAACTAGCCTAAAATTCGCATAAAATGTGGCTCAAAATCTGGCCCAAAGTAAAAAAAAAAACTAGCCAAAAATTAGCCTGAAATCTGGCCTAAAGTAAAAAAAAAATACAAACGGTCTCTCAAATTTCAACTATTTTCGATTTTCTTACACTAAAAATCCGGAACAAATTTACAAAAAAAGACGTCAAGTTTTTATTGTTCACAACTTTTTTACATTCATCGGCCCAAAAAAAAGATATCGAACCGTGTCTGACTTTTCAAATCATTTTTCTCTTTATTACTAACTGTTTCATTACAGGATATTTTAAAGATGGAGATGGAGATGGAAATTCACAGCTCCTCAAATATCAAGTGAATAACCGAATGCTCAGACACGACCTACACTTGTTATGAAGTTATGAAAGACATTATAAAGGTATCAAAGCTTCCGCAAACTCTGACATCATGTATTTCCACACAAGTGCACAAGATGGCGATTCATTACAAGATGATGTGAGATTATGTTTGGGTGATGATCTCAAGAAAGCTCAAGATCACAATCAAAGACAAGTCTAAGATGAATCAAAAGATCACTATCCCATATGTACAAGATATCAAATGTCTACAAGCTAAAGTCTGAAGTGATTAAGTTTGGTATTTTCAGGGGTGACTTCCCTTAGGGGGAGATTGTTAGATATTAGAAAAAGACTCGGTTACCCCGTGTATTTTACTGTTTATTATAGCTCGTAGTTTAATAGTTAATAGTATGATTTTCGGTTTAAGTCGGGTACTAATACCCGGTATATTGTATGTACTATATAAGCCTCTTCCAACTTTGGAAGAGGTAAGCTAGTCATTATTTTCCTTTTATAAAGAAACACATTTTCTCTCTCTAGAAAACTCTCTCTAGTGTTTCTCTCTCTAGAAACTAGCCAAATCCAAGAATCGACCCCGTGTTATGATAAAGGATATACCACAACATCAATCTTAGTGCGAGAACTGACAGAACCACCAAAAACATACATGCACGCCTTTTAAAAATAAAAAAATACATGAAAATCATCAATAATCGTAACAATCCACATATGTTCTTCAGTATCATCATGAACTCTTCCTTTTCTCTCACAAAAACCTTACAGACTCTTTAACCAGTTAAACAATGATAGGGTCTGTTATAAACTAAAGATAGTTTTTTCACTTTTTTGTTTCCAAACAAAATTTATTTTAACTGTGAGGCGTAAAACTGGACTTTGAGTATTTTATATTTTGTTACAACTTTTTGTTTCCAATAACATCTACGTGGTCCAGGTTTACATGACTTTGATACACTTGTTGTGGAAGGATTGGAATAATATTCAACAAAAAAGACTTGTTTGCTTGACTTGGTGGAAAATAAGGTCGTTTTAAGTATTCAAATGAAAGTAAATGAAACGTTAGTACTTTCGGATGTTAGCCATAGAAAAAAAAGAGTTCTCATACATTATTTCTATAAAATTTTCTTTTCTAAAATTTAAAGCACATAATTGGTCTCGATTTACTTGGAAACAATAAACAAGCCGTGGGGAAAAGGGAAATAATCGACACCAAGACTTTTCGTACTTGAAAACAATACTATGTATGTCAAAGTAACAAAGATACCCATACACGTATAAATACTATGAGTAGTATCATTATCGCAAATACTTATGGTCCAAATGTCAAGTAATACTATTCGATGCTCATATATTGCTCAAGTATGTGTGAGTACATAACAACATAAATGATGTATGGTGCACATATGAATGAAGGAAGAGTGAAAAGATCGTCTTCTGATAAAACTAAACCAGTCAATGGACATATTTGAACTATGATATAACACTACGTTTTTCTTATGCACCATTGAATTTACAGCTTTGGTCTAATATTTTATTTGGGCAGTTCAGCTGTGGATATAATTGAGATGGCTAGAAAATTAATACACGTATAATTTCATTTCATTTGAACTAGGAGGTCACACATTGAACATTAAATAGACGTTCGAGCCGCAACTATTACAAGCGATCTGTAGATTTTGTGTGGAGCAAGCGTTAAAGGAGAACACTAAAATCAACATTAATTTGCATCCATTTGGTCTTCGCCGTCCTTTCCCATGAAGAAGTAATCCTTATGATGATCCATTTGGTAATCACTGGGTGTCTGGGTGATACCCAAGAAATATAACTGAAGGTTATGATGATGGTCTATTCCTATATCTTGGACGCCCCGGAGGTCGAAGACTAATTTGCTTGCCACGTGGTGGTGATCCTCCACGACGGTGGGGTTCAACTGAAAAAAAATAATACTAAACTCCTGTTTCGGGGTAGGTTTGCTACAATATTATTAAAAGGATGCCCTG
This sequence comes from Tanacetum coccineum, assembly GCA_026074375.1. Taxonomy (NCBI): domain Eukaryota; kingdom Viridiplantae; phylum Streptophyta; class Magnoliopsida; order Asterales; family Asteraceae; genus Tanacetum; species Tanacetum coccineum. The sequence continues at coordinate 5,930 of BQNB010008029.1, read as the reverse complement.
CGTCTCAATAATTAATATGCAATAGTGCAGCGTGCTCCCCCACATTATTCCAGTCACAACTTCGTGCCCATTTGACAAATAGAGAGTTGAAATTTGTAGAATGTAGACCATTACTAGCAGGCCATGCAACGTCAGGTTCCTAATCGTAGCTGATGATTACTTCACAAAATGGATATAAGCCAAACAAATGGCTACCATTACTGAAAAGAAAGTACTCAATTTCTTATATGGGACCGAGGCGGTCATACTCATCCCAACAACACGTTTAGGCCTGATTGACCACGAAGCAAATGAAGAGGCACTAAGGCTAACTTAGACCTCCTGGAAGAAAAAAAAAGAGAAAGTTGCTATCTAGATAGCATATTGGAAGAAAAAAATTGGCCAAGTAATACAACAAAAAAGTACGCCTAATATCATTTAAGCCTCGAGACCATGTCTTAAGGAAGAACGAAGTAAGCAAAGCAGCTGACATAGAGAAAACGGGTCCTACTTGGGAATTTTTATCTTTGAAAGATTAATATTTTTAAGGTTACGGTTTAGATTAATCTTTGTGGTTTAGTTAGTTATAAATGATTTTGGTTTTTATACTAATAACTTATAAGATTTGAAAGCATCACCATCATTTTGTGGAATTTATTGATTCTAAAGAAACTATCTATCATTTAATTCTATGGAATTTATAAGGTTTACAAAGTAAGGTCTTCATTTTAAAAAATATACGCAATACACTATACTTCATTCAGGCCATCAAAAACAAAGCTAAGAATGATACCTGTTATCCTTTTGATATATTTCTAGAATGCGAGGCCTAAATAAATCGAACTTAAATTACATCATATTTATATATATAAAAAATCTATTTCTAGAGCATCCGGTGGTCCAGGCTGGTTGGACTTCGATAGGAACATTTGTTTGCTGACTTGATAGACAAAAAAGTCGTTTTGGTTGCTCGACCCCAACTACTAAGTGAGAGTAATTTAAACGTTCACCTTTTTGGATCTGTGTATAGACCAAAAATGTAGTTACATAGATTATTACTATTACGAAATTTTCTTTGAATCCAAAATTAGTACCTTATTGGCATGGTCCATAATTTAACTGGGACGAACGAATAAAGCCTGAGAAAAGGGAGATAACGAGACCTAAGACTTTCGTGCTTGATAAAATAACTATCTTGTCAAGTGGCTATATTTTAAGCCTGAATACAATACCATTCTATCGATGTTATTTGCGTTAACAAGAGAATAAGTAATGAAAGTAATCTAACTTCGCGTTATCTAAATTTTGAATACCAATCTTGCTTTGTGCTTGCAATGGTGCCAATCGGTCGTTTATCTCTTTCTTGAAGATCCTATTATAGCCTAATGTTATTACACCATGAAAGAAAAACCCACGAGCACCCCGAAAAAATTTTTGAAAAAAAATCAAATTCACTTTGAGTGGCTTATTTACCATAGATCCTGCCGAGAAGTAACTCTTATTACTAGAAGTCGGTTCATTTCCTACCATAAAGAAACAATCGTTGGTCCAAACGATTTCTCAGGTTCTTGCCCATTTGCATCTTCCTAGGACAACCTCATCTTCTGGGTTGATATTAACTCTCATCTTTAGAGATCATATCATCATGTTTCTTTGATTTTGGACAACCTTCATCATCTATTCCAGATGAACATCCAGATTACCCATTGTTACACGGAAAATATTTCAAAAAAGGAAAGTGCACTTTCTTTATTCCATAAATCGTAATCTTGTGTATATCAACAACCACAAAGAAACCATACACACTACTATTATGAGCATATAGTAACACATGCAATTCATAGTTCAGGTCAAATCCTTTGACCTTGAGGTTTCAATGCCAGAATATCTTAGCTAGATACCCCCATATTTTGTAATACATATAATATATCTTCTTCTCATGCCATATGTTTCATAAGAACTATCTTAATATTCTTTAACAATGGATCATAACTATAAGATAAGAAGCCGACTCGACTTTCCCCCACATGACATTGCTTAAACCAGGACTTAATAACATTGCACTAACCATATCTTCTAAGCACGTTTCTTTTCTATATCAAGGCAATAAATTTGAGTCTAAAATGTAGAAATGGAGACACAAATTCACCTCCGATATGACTTCGAACCACCTTGTTTCCGATAATAAATTGATTCTCAACTTATTTATATAGAACAATCTTGTCTATATCCTTACTCTCAAGTAATATTTTGTACCACCGTCAGCAAATATGAGGAAGTACTCGCTATTCGATACCTTAGTAGGTATCAATCACATAAAATCATGTGAAAACATATCAAAGAGGTCGGTTGTTTTTCGTTCAACCGAAGAAAAACAATCATGTCATTTGGCTTCCAACAACAAGTTTTTTAATTTGTATCAGTGTCAATACAAAACATGAGTTATCCAATTGGTTAATTAGACAACATATTGAGTTATAGTTTAAAACATGTCTGAGTCAGCCATGCCATACATTTAAATAATCAAATAAGCTAAATTCATACTGATTTTACTAAAATGACCGTTAGAAAATACATTTAGCTTAAATATTTTAAAGGCGTAACCCTGTCGGGACTCAAATTATGTTATTCGTTAACTCAATTTTGATTCAAACACAGAATGAAAGCCAAATTTCACTAAGCAACCATCAGGACACATGATACTAGAACCTCCGGCACTACAACGCATTTGGTTAAACATACTCTTATTTCCAGAAGTGAAGTCACATACCCTTTTCCCTTGATATTAGCAGTTGGAGAGTTGCCCAAATTCAATCTCTCCATTCTCAGCTGCATTGAAAGAGATAATCAAACTCTTATCACCATATACATGACATGAGACCGAAGTGCTAATCCACCATTACCTAAGGTCAGATTCCCTCATGGCCTCAGTTTTTATGTCATTCAGGCCATATAACGCATAGTTTTAAGGCACATAATGGATTCGTAATGCTTCAAAGCATCTACCGAAACACGTAACTTTAGTATCGGCCATCCTTTTTAACAAGTTCGGAAGCAAATCATAAAATGTCACTCGAGACATACCAAATATATTGTTAATACAGGTCCCATGGTTAGTTTAAAACTAATTAGGTACTATTAACAACATGCCTTAATAGTGTTTCATAACAAAATGAAATATGTTCATCATTGTTTTCAAACACTAATGTTTGTAAGAGGTTGTAATGGACTTGTAACAAAGTGGTAAAACTAAAAAGTTATAAAAATAACTTTTAAACACATTTTGAGAAAATATCAAAAAGGGGCTGTTTGAATTCGAATTTTAACACATACATTTTATATTTTTATAAAATACTACATGTCACAAGGATCGTGGGCATGTAGAGAACTCGAAAAACCGATTTATAACGAAGGAGATACGCTAATTTTAAGTTAACGTTAATTAAACGCGTTTATAAAATAAATTTTATAAAAACAAATTACTATTCACATCTAATGAAAATGTATACATGTTTTTATCAGTTAGTATATGATTTTAGGATTTCAAAACAATAAGGATCATAATTTTTGGATTAATAACGAAGGAGTTATGTATTTTTCACGATTACGACAATAAATACTTTTATAAAACTAATTTTATAAAAGTTACTGTTCATCTCAGACATGAACATTTTGAAAACATCATTTATTTGATAAAACTTTTAATTACGAAGACGTGCTCGAAAGAATCACTAAAATCGGATCTAAAACGAATAAGATACGACATTTACGGGTTTTACGTTAATTAAAGTTATAAAAATAAGCTTATAACTGTTATGAACAGTAAAAATCACTGTTCACCAGGGGATTTCAAAATATGAAAATGTAATATTTTGATACATCGACTTAATACGAGAACATGGACGTAAGAAACATCCCAAACGGGCTTAAAACGAGAAAGATACGCACTATTTTATACTTGTGCACTATTTCCTGACGTGAATAGTGTTGGTTCGTTTTTAATATAAATTTTTGCGAAACATTTTAGAATCATTTATATAATATTTATACATGTCCTAAACTTTATAAATATTATTTTACAAAGACAATTGAATTATTTATTCGATTATACGAGAACAAACACACGGATAATATTTATCAAAAGCAATTTAAATATTATTTCACAAACTCAATTAGATGGTGATGTAGCTATATAGAATTATATATGGTAGTAGTTATTCAAAGTACTTAGTACTCATACGACCTATAATTGATTAGGTTGCATTCGGGCGTAATTGTGACGCATTTTCTGTTGTGATTTACATTGTTAAACTCATCCACTCGAGGTGAGTTCATAGCCCCACGTTTTACATTTTATAATGATTTATAAGTTTTGGGGTGAGAACATGCTTTGTTTTATAATTGGACGCAAGTGAACATTTCATATTTAAACTGATTACGTGTTTGCCTAAGTAGCGATAACCCAATGTGCCCACTATCATGAACTGTAAATCACTTGGAGGGTGAGCGCGAATGTTATAAATAGATCTATTTGGGGGTGACGCCCCCGTTCGGGTGATTAGCTATCACTGGTGTCGAAACTACCGAGCCAACGAACGTATACCATGTCGGATTTGGGATGTTCTGGGTTAGAACATCATCATGGGCAATGTAGGCAATTTATATTGCAATTCATTTATGTCGAGCTTCAGTGTCATGAGCTTAGGGAAACGTAATTACATTTTTGTGATGTTTACATTTAATGTATTATCACGGGGGAAATCTTGCGGTCCTACACTTGACGTTTTAAAGCATGTTTTTCTCAGGAGGTCAATAAGGCACGAAGTGCAAGGGATACATTGGTGGTCATTATTTTGGAAGTCATTTGCATTAAAGATTTGGTTGCATTACATTTTGGAGAAGCATTTGTTATGAACTAGAATCTTTGTATAATTTAACAACGAATAAGTAAAGCTTCGGGCTTTTGTATCAAACATTTTGCTAAATCCAATGTATCGGTTTTAAACGACACTTTTAAAGGTCGTTCTTATATATCTTGTGCTATTGATCTATGAAGTAACGCTCCCAAACCCATATTCCGCTGTGACCCATTTTGGGGGTGTTACAATACCTGCCAAAAATATACCACTAAAAATCTAGACAGATAATCTTGATTTGAAGAAAAGGAATTAAGCAAACTGTAGTCTTACTTGGTGGAGCCGAAAAAGCGCGTAAAATGATTCATTTCCATAGAAAACGTTGCAATCTTTTTTCCCACCATCATGTAATGGAGAAGCCACACGTTTTGCCAGTGGTTTTGCACTTAGCAAAATATGATCTGAATATGTGCCATCTGCACTAATAAAGTTTGCATCCTCTATCCCCTCGGCCTCTCCTTCGCTTTCTGCTTTACCATCAAGATCATCACGGTCTCCATCTTCATGATCTTCCCGTTGACTCACTGCCTGACACATCATCACCACCTTCCAGAACATTTTTACTGTCCTCGTCATCAGCATCTGCATCAATCTCCATGCTATGTTTTGCTTTAGCATTTGACCCATTATGATCACCATATGCAGCCAAATCAGCCTCATCAAAATAAACATTAGGTGATAACTCTCCCTCTTCTTTCTTAAATTTAGCAAAATTTCCATTTGCCACGGGTGGAGTTCTTGAGGTATCACCTTGCTGTAGGATAAAAAGAAAAAGAAAAAATATGAGATAATTCATTTCAAGGCGTGAAAGCAACGGCTATACGTTACATTCAAACCTGAGATGATGGAACGTCATCAATGTTTGACTTGGCTTCATGGCCATCATCATGAACAATACGTGGTCTAGGAGTTGCATCACGCCCTTGTAACAAAATCCACAAAACTGGCTCAGCAATAGCACAAGATCTAAGAACGACTACTAAACGTGTCGTTTGAAAAAGATACATTGGATTAACAAAATACTTGTTTGTTACA